>LPNX010379633.1:45402-80045 GCA_001517045.1 Pseudotsuga menziesii
ATTTCTGCAATTGAACACATGTCTACAATCCTACATTCATCTTCATCATCCTGAGGAAATTGAAGAAGCTCAGGCTGATAGTTAATCTTAGAACTGGCCTTTCTTGAGGTATGATGTCTTGGTTTAAGCTCAGTCAGATAATTTCCCAGGACAGAATCAGCAGAATCATTACCTTCTCCCAGTTTAATGACAGTATGCTTCATGTAAGGCTCTCTCAAAATCTTAATCTTATTTGGGGTACCCATGAGAGGCAACAATAAATGAGACCAATCTGAAGCAAAATAGCCTTTTAACCTAGCAGACCAATCTCTGTTGAGAATAAGCCCATATCCACTAGGTATGTTAGCCACAGTAATGTCAATAAATTGACAAATCTTGTTGTTTGCAGACAAGCGAATGAGGACATTTTTCATTTCTCCCACTACTTTGACACCTGTGCTGTCTAATTACGTTACTTCACAAAATGTGGACTCTGGCTGTCCATTAATCTTTTTGCAAATCTCCAGTGGCATAACATTCACCGCTGATCCAGAATCTACTAAGCAATTATGCACATTATGATTCAGCATTTCTAGGGTCAAAAGAAAAGGTGGGGTATCAGCTTTCTCTTCCCAACCTAGTTCTATGTCTTCTTCTCCTGGTTGGTTTTGAGTAGCTATATCCTCTTCAAGCTCTCCAACTTCATTAGTGTTTCCCCCATTAACACCTACATGTTCTTCTACAGTCTTGACAGGTTCACTAATTGGTTTGGTTTCCTGGTTGACCGTAGTGACTTCAGGTGTTTTATCTTTAACATTCACCTCTGCCTGTCTCTTGACATTCTTTTGCACTCTTTTGATCTTCGAAATTGTTAAATCCATATCCTCTGTGCAATCAGTTTTGGGAGCACTTTCTTTAGTGTCAAACAGCGAGATACCATTCCATGAAAACATAGTGTCATTATCTTGTTTCTCCATAGTCTGGTTTTCCTTTTCCTCTTTGTCACTGTCATTGGTTAATTTAGAATTTAGCAGCTGATTCATAACCAATGTCATCGAATTCAACCATTGAGGGAACTTCTTTTCCGAACGAGGTTGTTGGTGAAAAGTGCAAAAATTATCACCCCCTACTTCTGTTATGTTTACTGATGGTAAATTTGGTGGAGGCATTTTCCATTGGTTGCTATCCTCTCTTTTTGGGTAGTAGGGTTTGTGAGTTTTCTGAGCTTCCCTCCCTTTCTCCAGATCTATTATTCTGTTGGATAGATTCTGCATCATTTTCAGCATTCCTTGATAATTATGTGATTGTTCCTCTTTAGGTTTAGACAGCAATAACGTTCTTCTAATTGTAGTTTTCTCTCCAGGTAAATCAGGATAATCTTCTACACTTTCCCTTTCAGCCTCTACCCTTTCTGCCTCTTCATAAGTCTCTACCAATGTAGGTTTGGCTTTCATCTTGGCAAACATGGCCAACTCAGGTCCTAGGGATGAGGTATAATATTCAATTAAGACTTTGTCTGAGGGTCTGTCCACTTCAGAAAAGTTCTTTAGGTATATTGAAAATATTTGAGTGAAACTATGTACCTTCTCATTCTTCTGTTTCCTTAACAAACCAAGACCTTTCATCAAGGAGGCATGTGTTTTTTGGGCTGTGTATTTACTTCTGAAAACCCTTTCGAAGGTGTCCCAATCAGGAATAGAGTTTGTAGGTAGAGCAAAATACCATGAAGCAGCTGCCCCTTTCAAGGTATGAGGAAATAATCTACAAACAACATGTTCGTACTCCCCAGCCCTTAAACCTTCTACCGCCAAATAGAAACTTTGTAAGTGGTCATCTACAGCAATCCTTTCCTCAGGGTCAAACTTAGGCAGCAGCTTATCAAAAGCTTGAGGTAGGTTATGCAATGGAGGTGTGAGGTTCAAAGGGGTTCTAGCTTTCCAAGCAGGTAATGGGTTGGGCTGATTCACAATTACACCAGCCATGAGCACAGGGAAAAGAACAAAGTCTGAGTAAAGAGAAACATAGGGTGAGAACAGGATTTCTTACCTCATAGGTATAACCAAATCCTGTAAGTGCTTGGGTTGAGTCAAAAGCTTCAACACATCTGCTGATAAGGTAATCTTGGGAAATATGTTCCACGACCATCCATGCACTGGCGGCCCTCCTTCTAGCGCCAGAACTGTTGAGGCCTGGAAATTCGCATGCAACAACAGAAAGGGATTCTCCCCAGTCAACGTTCCCAACTATCCCGTGACTATTTGGTATGGGGAATCCGTCCGATTTGCGGTCCGGCCACCATAGGTCAAGCTAACAAAAACAAAGGTTTTATTGGTTGCGGCCCGGTCCACCATGTATATTTTTGTATTTTCTGACTTTATTATGATATGCAGATGCCTACTTAACCTTGCAGGGTGATAAAGATACACAGAGCGTTCACAATGTGATGCGCAGGTTCTTACCTCTCGTCTTAGGCTCACAAGTTTCTAAATCACGTGTGCAGTAGTGAAATAAACTAACTATCAATCTATCTACCTATCCCTGGGGAGCAAACTGTAATTTAATTATGAGTAATGTGTATTGTGCATGCATCATAAAGAGAAATTACAGGTAGCTGATGTTTCTTTCTACAACACATGAACGATTAAAAGATATTTCAACAATCAAATAGCCAATTGTTTTATGAACAACCTACATTACTCATGGTGGTAATTCCACAAAATAAACCAGAAATCATTTAAACAAGAACATAGGTTCTAAAAGTTAGAAGGATCTCACGGTTAATGGACAAAAACTGGAAAAACCAAATAGTTCATCTTTCAGCCATCCACAACATAACATTTGAAAGTGCCACCAATCTTCCTCCAACAGGAAAACAAGACTTCTTTATTGCAAAGAGAAATAGTTCTTCTCACAATATAGCATTTCATGTCTAACTGGGAAAAAGTCCCTTCTTCCCTCCTAGTCTATTACATTTATACAAAAGGTGAGATGGTTGGGCTGCCCAAAGCAACCTTTGGGCTTCCCAACTCTTCGTTTCCCAACGCTTGAATTTTCTCAAAGGTTTTCACAAAAGGTTACATATTACAAAAATGACCGATCCTTTATGAGGAGGGTCCCACTTGGGCATCTAGAAACTTCTTCCAAGCCGAAGCATTAGAGGCAATGCCCTCAAACGCGCAGGGTTCCAAAAACTGAATGTTGATTTCAAATGTTTCAGCATGGTTCTTTATAGCCTCGACTCTGGCTGCGCTCAACCGAAGCTGGTCTTCCAAAAGCTGCACACTAACGACTACATGGCCCACTTCACTTCTAAGAATCTTGCCATCAATGGCCTTAATGTGTTGCAATCTTGCTTCTTTATCCCGATGTCTTTTCTGTAATATCTCCACAAATGAATTGTGGTATGGGAAATCATCCAACCTCTGCTCGGCTTCTACCTGGCACCAGTTGTATGTAATGAGGACTCTCCTAAAAAATTCCGTGCAGGCTCCCTTTGTCTTCTTGACTGCTTTCTTGAAATCCTCCGCGGTGTTAATAGCAAATTCTATTAGGTCGTAATCCCGCTTGAGGGCTTGTTTATCTTTTGATGGCAGCTCTGCTGGAGTTTCTTCATTGCTTTCCAACCTCGCCATTCTTGCAGTCAGGACCTCGAGGACATCCTGAGATCTATCCACAAAGAAAGATGCAGTTTCCAAGATCTCTTCCAATCGGCCATCAATCTGCAGCACTCTACATCTCTCCTCTTCAACAGCAGTCTGTAGCTGCAGCATCTTGGCTTTTTGGGCCAAGACATGCTCTTTGAATGGCTGGAGGTTAACCTGTTGCTCCCTTGCTTCCTCCAGAGCAGCTGTCAGAGAAGAAATCTGCTCTTGATGTTTCTCTTTCTGCTCTTGGGAGTGCATCTCACTGGCCTGTAAGATAATCTTTTGCTGCTCTTCTAGCTCTTCTACTTTTCCCAACAACTTTTCCTTTTCACTTCTTAGCTCTTGACATTCTTTCTGCACTTTCTCCATAGCCTCCTGTGTTGTTTCTCTGACTTGTCTTTCTACTTGGAGGGCCTGCAATTCAGCCTTAGAACCCTTTATCTCCCTCTGCATGTCTTGATACTTTTGCTTCAGCCTATTGCCTTCCTCTCTCTCTTTCCTCAATGTATTTTTCAACTGAGCAGAGGACTTCTTGGAATGCTCCAAGTAAGTTATTACCTTGTCCATGTTATCTTCTGAGGCGTGGAGTAGTGCAGTCCCTGCTCTCAGGGTGAATCTTGGATCTTGGTCTGTTCCCAACATAACCACCGTATCTGTGATCATTTTACCAAGCATGTCTCCTGTTTCAACCCTCTTTTCTATTCTCTGTATTATCCTCTTTGTAGCCCTGTCAGAAAACACAGTGTTAAAATCAGCGATTTCTTCTCCATTTTTTTGCACAAAGGGGACCAGCTTCAGTGTGGTGACCATGGGTGTGCTAGCAATAGGTACTTGTGGGTCCTGAACCTTGGGGTTCTCCACATCCTGGGTCTTCCCTGCAGCTATTTCAGAAGCTGACTGTTCTGTCTGTGTCAACTTTAGCCTTTCAGCTTCTTACTTTTGAAGCCCCTCATCCAGCTTCCTTTTCTTTTCTTCTTCTTCTGTGTGTAGCCACCCTGTAGCTTCTTGCACCAACCTCTGGGCTTCCTCGTCTCTCTTTCTGGCCTCTTCATCAGCCTTGGCTTGTTCATCTCCCTTCCCACCTTTTGTGGTAATCTTCTTCTTAAACCTTCTTCGCAAGGCTGTCATGTTTACTGCATTTCGGAAGATGGACTCCTCTCAATCCCAATGGTGGGCATACTCAAAATGCACGTTGTGCTCTTTATAGTGTTCAGCCACTTTGCCTTGAGTATCATTTCTACAAAAGGGCATTTCGCCAAAATGAAATCTTTCTAGTTCTTCTACAAATTCATCGGCATTCTTCACTTTGGTGAACTTGTAGTTTCCTAACTTGAAGGGCAAAGGGGGATAGGCGGTCTTCTTGTGCTCAAACAGAAAGCTGCATATTCCATCCAGAAACACTTGTCTGACTGCCTCCTTGTGAATAATGTAATCACTTGCGTATTTGGGCAGCAGGGAAGGTGCTCTCGAACCTCCAAACATCCTGAAGTACATGCCATTTTCAGTCAAATAGTAGTCTGCATACTCCCCTATTACTTACAGTGCCTCTTCCGACATACAATCACACTCCTTTAGGAAAATGAGTGTGTGTAAGGGCATGATAAAATGTTCACATACTTCTCGATAATGGCTATAATATTTGTGTGCCCACAGTGGTTTATAGGCAGCATAGACAGGCATTATTTCCCTATCCCAGATGCACCTGAGTTCGGGGAAAGGCTGATTACACAATATACAATCGATGAGTATGGAACTCATGTAGAATTCAGACCTCTTTTGGGCCACTCCTCCCAAAGCTGAGGCCAAGCAAGCTAAAAGACTATTTGATACAAGGCTAGCCCAGTTAAAAATTGTCCCCTGGTTTGCAACATGAAAAATGATGGGTATCCACTCTAACTTGAAGAACCTACCATGTGCTCTTCCTAAAATTTCGTTCAGCATTAAAGCTAGGAACCTATAGGGGGCTCTCAAGCTTGATGTATCGTAATCACCTGTTGGTCTGTATCTGTAATGCTTTCCCTGCAACAACATCTTTTTAAGAGTCTCTACCAGGTCCATCCTAATGTTGTTCATCCAGCCATCAAATAAAAATACTTGGGCTTCTAGCAGGTGGTAAGCCAATGCTACATATCTAGGGCTATATGCAGCATAGCCCTGTCTTTCAACATTTTCCAGAATCATTGTTGTGACATCTGCCCGGGGCAGAATCCATCCAATTACCTCAGATCATGGGAACAACTGTGGTCTGGTGGCAATCTTCATCAGTGAAGATCTTTCTATATTGGCATATATGGACTCTTCTTCTAAGCCCATGTCAGAAAGCTCTCTGTGGGTGATCAATCTATATGCTTCCCCCCACTGATATTCAGGTTCAACGCCAGAAATGCACTTCGTGTCCTCATATATATATTATGTCTTAGTGACAACTTCTACTTCTGGCTCTTCTTCGACCACAGGGGCCTTCTTCTTTTGTCTCTTTGACATGGTGAGCTCTTCCTGCCACAAAATTGTAACATGAAGCCATTTTGGCTAAGTGACAAACATGTTGACATCAATGGGCAGTGTGTCATTTCTTCTATGTTTTAACATGACAGCAATCAATCAATGAAGCAAATATATGCATGTACCTAGGCTGAAAAGGCTTAACTAACAGAGCTACTGAAACACAATGCGCATTGTTCAGTGATTTAGTCTATGTCTAGCATGATTAAAAATAGTTATATACAGTAAGATTATGCAAGCTACCACTACTCGCCAATAACAAACATTTCTAACAAAACAATCGGACGGGAAAACATCTACATTAGCGTGAAGAAAACTCCCGCTCTCTACGGGTGCCATTATCAAGTCACCACGAGGAAAAACAGAAACACTGCGTGAGTTTCTAAGGTGCGTTTGATCAAAGGAAAACCCCCTGTGCAAAACTACAATAAAGAACTATGCGCAGCGATACACCCTCTTCCCTGGCCCGGGTTCGAAACTGAGCACGGAATTGGTTGCGCTAGAATTTGAAGGCAAAACGGCTGTGATTGAAAGATACGGGTAGCACCAAAAGTGGAAAACAGCCCAAACCTCATAGAGAAAAGTGGCGGAAACCTACTTCTACCCATCATCAATACGCAGGGTGGTTTGGCGCAGACAGCGTAACGGTCGTCTGCGCCAAAACCCCTCAATCCCTATGCGCAGGGTTGCAAAATATACGGCGATGGAAAAGAAAGCTACTCTGAAGGTTAAACCGCCCTCCCATGGTCTACTATGATACGAAATCCTCCGAAAATATATGCAATTACGCGGTCGAGTAAACGGATGGGGAAACAAACCGTCGTAGCAAGCATAACCACCAAACGTTCAACGGAAAGGGAAAGGAAAATGGAGCCTACCTGGCACTGATGTGTAACCGATGTGTATGGCAGGACGAAGACAGTCAGGATTCCACAGTTGCCACCTGGATGAGGGTACCAGCACTAGGGTCCAAATAAGCTCGATCACTCGACAGCACGATAGAGACAGAGCACGGCGGTCAAAAAATAACAATAGAATAATCTAACGCCTCGACCCCGTATACATAGTCAACCACAACGGGAGAGCAAAGATCCTACGGCAGAAAGTTTTTGCATCGGAGGTCGAAAGTATACTTTCTTCCGCAATGGCAGAAGGCTAAAACGCTAAGCCCTCCGCGGGATCAAACATATCGGATGGCGGACCACTCTTGGATCGGAAGATGAAAGCAAACGCCCTTCCGCAATAGCGGATGATCGAAGTGCCAAGCCATTCGCAACGAGTAAATTTAAGTCGAAAGCAACACCCATACACATCGAAAGGGCTAGAATTTCTTTCATCTGCGATGGCGGAACTATAAGGTGCACCATCGTCCACAACGCCGGGAATTAAGTTGGAAGCGGAACGTCTAAGAGATCGGCAAGGAAAAGCGTTCGGCAGCCGCAACGGCGGAGCTAACAAAAAGTCCGACCTTCTGCAACGGCGAGCTTAAAATAACTCAAACGACTGGAAGAAGAAAACTTCTGACAGCCGCAATGGCGGCAGCCGAAGACTTACAGGTTCGATGTAATCAATCAAAGTAGGAGCAAAACTTCAAGCCATAATCGGGAGAGATTGCGATTTGTCGTCCGCAACATCGGAAGGAGAAGGCTCCCCGCAGCTATAAGGGCGGAAGCCAGTGACTTATGGAATCGATGGAAATGACAAACGGACCCGAAACGTCAAAGCACTGGTCGAAAGAGGAAGCAGTTTTCCTTCCGCAACGGCGGAGAAAGAAATGATAAAAGCTCCGATACCAAAACACAAAAGCAGCCGATGAAAATCAATCGAAACGGGAGAAAAGTCGAAGTTAAAACCGAAAGTCTATCCGCAATGGCGGAGAAAGAAATGACAAGTTCTTCCTATTCAAACATGTTGTAAATGCATTTAACAAGAGCAATGAAGTTTGATCAGACATTGGATCTTTTCAATCGTTAAAGCAAGTGGTAGATCAATCCAAACATAGGAAAACAAAGAAGAAAATCAACTAATCCAAAGCAAAGGAGGGTCCTAAATTTTTTTGGAATTTTGGGAAATTGTTGCAGCTGCAACAATTGGCGACTACCTGGTGAACCCCAGATTTCTGAATTAACTACTTCCCAGTGCAAGACCGTCTGACTAAGAGTTGAAATCTTCTAGATGTTTGTATCCCTAGGCTGGCCAACCTATGCATTTAAATCATTGAAAAGTAGTCCATTCTTTGGGAAATGGTAACATAAGAAATATTGCAAGTCTGAATAACTCTTTTGAGGCCTAATAAATGAGGTTCATTTTACCCGTCCTTAGGTAGTTTCAAGCTTGGACACCACAGGATTGTAACAGATAGTAAACAGTATTATCCTTTTGTTCCCCATTCCCATGCCAATTGCACTTTGGTGCCATTTGAACTTTAGTTCTTTTGAGTCCTTCATTTGCCTTTCTTACTGAATTTCAATTCAGGATCCTCTATTCCATAGTGTCCTTTTGTGTGAGCGGTATATTTCATGTTTCGGCTCATGGACGGAGAGGATCTTCCGGCGATTTAGTACTTATGCTTTTGATACTTTGCTCCGATATTTCTTGTTTCTTTTAAGGAGTTTTGACTCTTGATAGCTTTTAGATTTTCTGAAATTATGGCATGAGATCATTTATATATGATATACTGTTTACCTTGCTTCCTTTCTGTGGGTCTCTTGCTATCACTCCCTTGGATATTTAAGATGTGAAATGGATGGAGCCTCGAAATAGTATTCCAAACCTCTCTACTTCTGAGTTATTAACAGGGGTTAATTAAGACTTCAATGAATGCATGGCCAGTTAGGAATACTGCTACTAGAAGACATTCTATGTTTAAAGCATAGTCTTTTGCTAAAGATGTCAGTTAATAAAGAACCCTGATGTTTCCATTGCAACCAAAAGTTTGCCTCTTTATGTGAAAACAACATCAAATCAAATAATCAAAAGAAACAACATCAAAGCATCAAAGAAAAACAACATCAATTTATTTATGTACAAAGCAAAAGAAAAAGAAAAAAGGTGCCCGCCCTTAAGAATCTTCAATCAAACAAGTTAAGGGGTGGGCTGGATTATAGACATAAGATATCTAACCATGGTCTAGCTGGGTTATTTTTGCAATTGAACACATGTCTACAATCCTACATTCATCTTCATCATCCTGAGGAAATTCAAGAAGCTCAGGCTGATAGTTAATCTTAGAACTGGCCTTTCTTGAGGTATGATGTCTTGGTTTAAGCTCAGTCAGATAATTTCCCAGGACAGAATCAGCAGAATCATTACCTTCTCCCAGTTTAGTGACAGTATGCTTCATGTAAGGCTCTCTCAAAATATTAATCTTATTTGGGGTACCCATGAGAGGAAACAATAAATGAGACCAATCTAAAGCAAAATAGCCTTTTAACCTGGCAGACCAATCTCTGTTGAGAATAAGCCCATATCCACTAGGTATGTCAGCCACAGTAATGTCAATAAATTGACAAATCTTGTTGTTTGCAGATAAGCGAATGATGACATTTTTCATTTCTCCCACTACTTTGACACCTGTGCTGTCTAATTGCGTTACTTCACAAAATGTGGACTCTGGCTGTCCATTAATCTTTTTGCAAATCTCCAGTGGCATAACATTCACCGCTGATCCAGAATCTACTAAGCAATTATGCACATTATGATTCAGCATTTCTAGGGTCAAAAGAAAAGGTGGGGTATCAGCTTTCTCTTCCCAACCTAGTTCTATGTCTTCTTCTCTTGGTTGCTTTTGAGTAGGTATATCCTCTTCAAGCTCTCCAACTTCATTAGTGTTTCCCCCACTAACACCTACATGTTCTTCTACAGTCTTGATAGGCTCACTAATTGGTTTGCTTTCCTAGTTGACCGTAGTGACTTCAGGTGTTTTGTCTTTAACATTCACATCTTCCTGTCTCTTGAAATTCTTTTGCAGTCTTTTGATCTTCGAAATTGTTAAATACATGTCCTTTGTGCATTCAATTTTGGGAGCACTTTCTTTAGTGTCAAACAACGAGATACCATTCCATGAAAACATAGTGTCATTATCTTGTTTCTCCATAGTCTGGTTTTCCTTTTCCTCTTTGCCACTGTCCTTGGTTAATTTAGAATTTAGCAGCTGATTCATAACCAATGTCATGGAATTCAACCATTGATGGCACTTCTTTTCCGAACGAGGTTGTTGGTGAAAAGTGTAGAAATTATCACCCCATACTTCTGTTATGTTTACTGATGGTAAATTTGGTGGAGGTATTTTCCATTGGTTGCTATCCTCTCTTTTTGGGTAGTAGGGTTTGTGAGTTTTCTGAGCTTCCCTCCCTTTCTCCAGATCTATTATTCTGTTGGATAGATTCTGCATCATTTCCAGCATTCCTTGATAATTATGTGATTGTTCCTCTTTAGGTTTAGACATCAATAACGTTCTTCTAATTGTAGTTTTCTCTCCAGGTAAATCGGGATAATCTTCTACACTTTCCCTTTCAGCCTCTACCCTTTCTGCCTCTTCATAAGTCTCTACCAATGTAGGTTTGGCTTTCATCTTGGAAAACATGGCCAACTCAGGTCTTAGGGATGAGGTATAATATTCAATTAAGACTTTGTCTGAGGGTCTGTCAACTTCAGAAAATTTCTTTAGGTATATTGAAAATCTTTGAGTGAAACTACGTACCTTCTCATTCTTCTCTTTCCTTAACAAACTAAGACCTTTCATCAAGGAGGCATGTGTTTTTTGGGCTGTGTATTTACTTCTGAAAACCCTTTCGAAGGTGTCCCAATCAGGAATAGAGTTTGCAGGTAGAGCAAAATACCATGAAGCAGTTGCCCCTTTCAAGGTACGAGGAAATAATCTACAGACAACATCTTCGTACTCCCCATCCCTTAAACCTTCTACCACCAAATAGAAAATTTGTAAGTGGTCATGTACAGCAATCCTTTCCTCAGGGTCAAAATTAGGCAACAGCTTATCAAAAGCTTGAGGTAGGTTATGCAATGGAGGTGTGAGGTTCAAAGGGGTTCTATCTTTCCAAGCAGGCAATGGGTTGGGCTGATTCACAATTACACCAGCTATGAGCACAGGTAAAAGAACAAAGTATGAGTAAAGAGCAACGTAGGGTGAGAACAGGCTTTCTTACCTCACAGGTATAACCGAATCCTGTAAGTGCTTGGGTTGAGTCGAAAGCTTCAACACATCTGTTGATAAGGTAATCTTGGGAAATATGTTCCACGGCCAGCCATGCACTGGAGGCCCTCCTTCTAGCGCCAGAACTGTTGAGGGATGGAAATTCGCAGGCAACAACAGAAAGGGATTCTCCCCAGTCAACTTTCCCAACTAGCTCGTGACTGTTTGGTATGGGGAATCCGTCCGGTTTGCGGTCCGGCCACCGTAGGTCAAAGTAACAAAAACAAAGGTTTTACTGATTGCGGCCCGGTCCACCGTGTATATTTTTGTATTTTATGACTTTATTATGGTATGCAGATGCCTACTTAACCTTGCAGGGTGATAAAGATACACAGAGCGTTCACATTGTGATGCGCAGGTTCTTACATCTCGTCTTAGGCTCACAAGTATCTAAATCACGTGTGCAGCAGTGAAATAAACTAACTATCAATATATCTACCTATCCCTGGGGAGCAAACTGTAATTTAATTATGAGTAATGTGTATTGTGCATGCATCATAAAGAGAAATTACAGGTAGCTGATGTTTCTTTCTACAACACATGAACGATTAAAAGATATTTCAACAATCAGATAGCCAATTGTTTTATGAACAGCCTACATTACTCATGGTGGTAATTCCACAAAATAAACCAGAAATTATTTAAACAAGAACATAGGTTCTAAAAGTTAGAACGATCTCACGGTGAAGGGACAAAAAATGGAAAAACAAAATAGTTCATCTTTTAGCCATCCACAGCATAACATTTGAAAGTGCCACCAATCTTCCTCCAACAGGAAAACAAGACTTCTTTATTGCAAAGAGAAATAGTTCTTCTTACAATATAGCATTTCATGTCTAACTGGGAAAAAGTCCCTTCTTCCCTCTTAGTCTATTAGATTTATACAAAAGGTGAGATGGTTGGGCTGCCCAAAGTAACCTTTGGGCTTCCCATCTCTTCATTTCCCAATGCTTGAATTTTCTCAAAGGTTTTCACAAAAGGTTACATATTACAAAAATGACAGATGCTTTATGAGGAGGGTCCCACTTGGGCATCTAGAAACTTCTTCCAAGCTGAAGCATCAAAGGCAATGCCCTCAAACGCGCAGGGTTCCAAAAACTGAATGTTGATTTCAATTTTTTCATCCTGGTTCTTTATAGCCTCAACTCTAGCTGCACTCAACCGAAGCTGGTCTTCCAAAAGCTGCACACTAATGGCTGCATGGCCCACTTCGCTTCTCAGAATCTGGCCATCAATGGCCTTAATGTGTTGCAATCTTGCTTCTTCATCCTGATGTCTTTTCTGTAATATCTCCACAAATGAATTGTGGTCTGGGAAATCATCCAGCCTCTGCTCTGCTTCTACCTGGCACCGGTTGTATGTAATGAGGACTCTCCTAAAAAATTCCATGTAGGCTCCCTTTGTCTTCTTGACTGCTTTCTTGAAATCCTCTGCGGTGTTAGTAACAAATTCCATTAAGTCGTAATCCCGCTTGACGGCTTGTTTATCTTTTGATGGAAGCTCTGCTGGAGTTTATTCATTGCTTTCCAACCTCGCCATTCTTACAGTCAGGACCTTGAGGACATCCTGAGATCTGTCCACAAAGAAAGATGTAGTTTCCAAGATCTCTTCCAATCGGCCATCGATCTACAGCACTCTACATCTCTCCTCTTCAACAGCAGTCTGTAGCTGCAGCATCTTGGATTTTTGGGCCAAGACATGCTCTTTGAATTGCTGGAGGTTAACCTGCTGCTCCCTTGCTTCCTCCAGATCAGCTGTCAGAGAAGAAATATGCTCTTGATGTTTCTCTTTCTGCTCTTGGGAGTGCATCTCACTGTCTTGTAAGATAATCTTTTGCTGCTCTTCTAGCTCTTCTACTTTTCCCAGTAGCTTTTCCTTTTCACTTCTTAGCTCTTGACATTCTTTCTGCACTTTCTCCATAGCCTCCTGTGTTGTTTCTCTGACCTGTCTTTCTACTTGGAGGGCCTACAATTAAGCCTTAGAATCCTTTATCTCCCTCTGCATGTCTTCATACTTTCGCTTTAGCCTATTTCCTTCCTCTCTCTCTTTCCTCAATGTATTTTTCAACTGAGCAGAGGACTTCTTGGACTGATCCAAGTCAGTTATTACCTTGTCCATGTTATCTTCTGAGGCGTGGAGTAGTGCAGTCTCGGATCTCAGGGTGAATCTTGGATCTTGGTCTGGTCCCAACATAAAAGCCGTATCCGTGATCATTTTACCAGGCATATCTCCTGTTTCAACCCTCCTTTCTGTTCTCTTTATTATCCTCTTTGTAGCCCTGTCATAAAACACAGTGTTAAAATCAGGGATTTCTTCTCCCTTTTTCTGCACAAAGGGGACCAGCTTCAGTGTGGGGACCATGGGTGTGCCGGCAACAGGTACTTGTGGGTCCTGAACCTCGGGGTTCTCCACATCCTGGGTCTGCCCTGCAGTTGTTTGATAAGATGACTGTTCTGTCTGTGTCAACTTTAGCCTTTCAGCTTCTTGCTTTTGAAGCCCCTCATCTAGCTTCCTTTTCTTTTCTTCTTCTTTTGTGTGTAGCCACCCTGCAGCTTCTTGCGCCAACCTCTGGGATTCCTCGTCTCTCTTTCTGGCCTCTTCATCAGCCTTGGCTTGTTCATCTCCCTTCCCACCTTTTGTGGTAATCTTCTTCTTAAACCTTCTTCGCAAGGCTGTCATGTTTACTGCATTTCGGAAGATGGAATCCTCTCGATCCCAATGGTGGGCATACTCAAAATGCACGTTGTGCTCTTTACAGTGTTCAGCCACTTTGCCTTGAGTATCATTTCTATGGAAGCGCATTTCACCAAAATGAAATCTTTCCAGTTCTTCTACAAATTCATTGGATTTCTTCACTTTGGTGAACTTGTAGTTTCCTAACTTGAAGGGCAAAGGGGGATATGCAGTCTTCTTGTGCTCAAACAGAAAGCTGCCTATTCCAACCAGGAACACTTGTCTAGATGCCTCCTTTTGAATTATGTAATCAGTTGCGTATTTGGGCAGCAGGGAAGGTGCTCTCGAACCTCCAAACATCCTGAAGTACAGGCCATTTTCAGTCAAATAGTAGTCTGCATACTCCCCTATTACTTGCAGTGCCTCTTCCGACATACAATCACACTCCTTTAGGAAAATGAGTGTGTGGAAGGGCATGATAAAATGTTCACATACTTCTCAATAATGGCTGTGATATTTGTGTGCCCACAGCGGTTTATAGGCAGCATAGACAGGCATTCTTTCCCTATCCCAGATGCACCTAAGTTCGGTGAAAGGCTGATTACACAATATGCAATCGATGAGTATGGAACTCATATAGAATTCAGACCTCTTTTGGGCCACTCCTCCCAAAGCTGAGGCCAAGCAAGCTGAAATAATATTTGATACAAGGCTAGCCCAGTTGAAAATTGTCCCCTGGGTTGCAACATGAAAAATGATGGGTATCCACTCTAACTTGAAGAACCTACCATGTGCTCTTCCAAAAATTCTGTTCAGCATTAAATCTATGAACCTATAGGGGGCTCTCAAGCTTGCTGTATCGTAATCACCTGTCGGTCTGTATCTGTAATGCTTTCCCTGCAACAACATATTTTTAAGAGTCTCTACCAGGTCCATCCTAATGTTGTTCAGCCAGTCATCAGATAAAAATACTTGGGCTTCTGGCAGGTGGTAAGCCAATGCTACATATCCAGGGCTATATGTATCATAGCCCTGTCTTTCAACATTTTCCAGAATCATTGTTGTGACATCTGCCCAGGGCAGAATCCATCCGATTACCTCAGAGCATGGGAACAAATCTGGTCTGGTGGCAATCTTAATCAGTGAATATCTTTCTATATTGGCATATATGGACTCTTCTTCTAAGCCCATGTCAGAAACCTCTCCGCGGGTGATCAATCTATATACTTCCCCCCACTGATATTCAGGTTCAACGCCAGAAATGCATTTCGTGTCCTTGTATATGTATTATGTCTTAGTGACAACTTCTACTTCTGGCTCTTCTTCGACCACAGGGGCCTTCTTCTTTTGTCTCTTTGACATGGTGAGCTCTTCCTACCACAAAATTGTAACATGAAGCCATTTTGGCTGAGTGACAAACTTGTTGACATCAATGGGCAGTGTGTCATTTCTTCTATGTTTTAACATGACAGCAATCAGTCAATGAAGCAAATATATGCATGTACCTAGGCAGAAAAGGCTTAACTGACAGAGCTACTGAAACACAATGCGCATTGTTCAGTGATTTAGTCTATGTCTAGCATGATTAAAAATAGTTATATACAGTAAGATTATGCAAGCTACCATTGCTCGCCAATAACAAACATTTCTAACAAAACAATCGGACGGGAAAACATCTACATTAGCGCGAAGAAAACTCCCGCTCTCTGCGGGTGCCATTATCAAGTCACCGCAAGGAAAAATAGAAACACTGTGCGAGTTTCTAAGGTGCGTTTGATCAAAGGAAAACCCCCTGTGCAAAACTACGATAAAGAACTATGCACCATGGTACACCCTCTTCCTTGGCCCGGTTTCGAAACTGAGCACGGAATTGGTTGCACTAGACTTCAAAGGAAAAATGGCTGTGATTGAAAGATACGGGTAGCAGCAAAAGGGGAAAACATCCCAAACCTCATAGAGAAAAGTGGCGGAAACCTACTTCTACCCATCATCAATACCCAGGGTGGTTTGGCGCAGACAGCGTAATGGCCGTCTGCGCCAAAACCCCTCAATCCCTATGCGCAGGGTTGCAAAATATAAGGCGGTGGAAAACAAAGCTACTCTGAAGGTTAAACCACCCTCCCACGGTCTACTATGATATGAAAGCCTCCGAAAATATATGCAATTACGGGGTCAAGTAAACGACCGAGAAAACAAACCGTCATAGCAAGCATAACCACCAAACGTTCAACGAAAAGGGAAAGGAAAATGGAGCCTACCTGGGACTAATGTGTAACCGATGTGTATGGCGGGACGAAGAAAGTCAGGCTTCCGCAGTTGCCACCTAGATGAGGGTACCAGCACTAGGGTCCAAACAAGCTCGAGCACTCGACAGCATGATAGCGACAGAGCACGGCGGCCAAAAAATAACAATAGAATAATCTAACGCCTCGACCCCATATACATAGTCAACCACAACAGGTGAGAAAAGATCCTACGACGGAAAGCTTTTGCATCAGAGGTCGAAAGTATACTTTCTTCCACAACGGTGGAAGGCTAAAACGCTAAGCCCTCTGCGGGGTCAAACATATCGGATGGCGGACCACTCTTGGATCGGAATATGAAATCAAACGCCCTTCCGCAATGGTGGATGATCAAAGTGCCAAGCCATCCGCAACGAGTAAAGTTAAGTCGGAAGCAACATGCATACACATCAGAAGGGCTAGCGTTTCTTTCATCCGCAATAGCTAAACCGTAAAGCGCACCATCGTCCGCAACGACGGGACTTAAGTTGGAAGTGGAACGTCTAAGAGATCGGCAAGGAAAAGCGTTTGGCAGCCGCAACGGCGGAGGTAACAAAAGGTCCGACCTTCCGCAACGGCGGGCTTAAAATAACTCAAACGACGGGAAGAAGAAAACTTCTGACAGCCACAACGGCGGCAGCCGAAGACTTACGGGTTCGATGTAATCAATCAAAGCGGGAGCAAAACTTCAAGCCATAATCGGGAGAGATTGCGATTTGTCGTCCGCAACGTCGGAAGGAGAAGGCTCCCCGCAGCCGTAAGGGCGGAAGCCCGCGACTTATGGAATCGATGGAAATGACAAACGGACCCGAAACGTCAAAGCACTGGTCGGAAGAGGAAGCAGTTTTCCTTCCACAACGGTGGAGAAAGAAATGATAAAAGCTCCGATACCAAAACACAAAAGCAACCGATGAAAATCAATCGAAACGGGAGAAAAGTCGAAGTTAAAACCGAAAGTCTATCCGCAATGGCGGAGAAAGAAATGACAAGTCCTTCCTATTCAAACATGCTGTAAATGCATTTAACAAGAGCAATGAAGTTTGATCAGACATTGGATCATTTCAATCGTTAAAGCAAGTGGTAGATCAATCCAAACATAGGAAAACAAAGAAGAAAATCAACTAATCCAAAGCAAAGGAGGGTCCTAAATTTTTTTGGAATTTTGGGAAATCGTTGCAGCTGCAACAATTGGTGACTACCTGGTGAACCCCAGATTTCTGAATTAACTCCTTCCCAGTGCAAGACCGTCTGAATAAGAGTTGAAATCTTCTAGATGTTTGTATCCCTAGGCTGGCCAACCTATGCATTTAAATTATTGAGAAGTAGTCCATTCTTTGGGAAACGGTAACATCAGAAATATTGCAAGTCTGAATAACTCTTTTGAGGCCTAATAAATGAGGTTTATTTTACCTGTCCTTAGGTAGTTTCAAGCTTGGACACCACAGGATTGTAACAGATAGTAAACAACATTATCCTTTTGTTCCCCATTCCCATGCCAATTGCACTTTGGTGCCATTTGAACTTTAGTTCTTTTGAGTCCTCCATTTGCCTTTCTTACTAAATTTCAATTCAGGATCATCTATCACATAGTGTCCTTTTGTGTGAGCGGTGTATTTCATGTTTCGGCTCACGGACGGAGAGGATATTCCGGCGATTTAGTACTTATGCTTTTGATACTTTGCTCGGATATTTCTTGTTTCTTTTAAGGAGTTTTGACTCTTGATAGCTTTTAGCTTTTCTGAAATTATGGCATGAGATCATTTATATATGATATACTGTTTACCTTGCTTCCTTTCCGTGGGTCTCTTGCTGTCACCCCCTTCGATATTTAAGATGTGAAATGGATGGAGCCTCGAAATAGTATTCCAGACCTCTCTACTTCTGAGTTATTAACAGGGGTTAAGTAAGACTTCAATGAATGCATGGCCAGTTAGGAATACTGCTACTAGAAGACATTCTATGTTTAAAGCACAGTCTTTTGCTCAAGATATCAGTTAATAAAGAACCCTAATGTTTCCATTGCAACCAAAAGTTTGCCTCTTTATTCGAAAACAACATCAAATCAAATAACCAAAAGAAACAACATCAAAGCATCAAAGAAAAACAACATCAATTTATTTATGTACAAAGCAAAAGAAAAAATAAAAAAGGTGCCCGCCCTTAAGAATATTCAATCAAACAAGTTATGGGGTGGGCTGGATTATAGACATAAGATATCTAACCATGGTCTAGCTGGGCTATTTTTGCAATTGAACACATGTCTACAATCCTACATTCATCTTCATCATCCTGAGGAAATTGAAGAAGCTCAGGCTGATAGCTAATCTTAGAACTGGCCTTTCTTGAGGTATGATGTCTTGGTTTAAGCTCAGTTAGATAATTTGCCAAGACAGAATAAGCAGAATCATTACCTTCTCCCAGTTTAGTGACAGTATGCTTCATGTAAGGCTCTCTCAAAATCTTAATCTTATTTGGGGTACCCATGAGAGGCAACAATAAATGAGACCAATCTGAAGCAAAATAGCCTTTTAACCTGGTAGACCAATCTCTGTTGAGAATAAGCCCATATCCACTAGGTATGTCAGCCACAGTAATGTCAATAAATTTACAAATCTTGTTGTTTGCAGACAAGCGAATGAGGACATTTTTCATTTCTCCCACTACTATGACACCTGTGCTGTCTAATTGCGTTACTTCACAAAATGTGGACTCTGGCTGTCCATTAATATTTTTGCAAATCTCCAGTGGCATAACATTCATCGCTGATCCAGAATCTACTAAGCAATTATGCACATTATGATTCAGCATTTCTAGGGTCAAAAGAAAAGGTGGGGTATTAGCTTTCTCTTCCCAACCTAGTTCTATGTCTTCTTCTCCTGGTTGGTTTTGAGTAGGTATATCCTCTTCAAACTCTCCAACTTCATTAGTGTTTCCCCCATTAACACCTACCTGTTCTTCTACAGTCTTGACAGGCTCACTAATTGGTTTGGTTTCCTGGTTGACCGTAGTGACTTCAGGTGTTTTATCTTTAACATTCACATCTGCCTGTCTCTTGACATTCTTTTGCAGTCTTTTGATCTTCGAAATTGTTAAATCCATGTCCTCTGTGCATTCAGTTTTGGGAGCACTTTCTTCAGTGTCAAACAGCGAGATACCATTCCATGAAAACATAGTGTCATTATCTTGTTTCTCCATAGTCTGGTTTTCCTTTTCCTCTTTGCCACTGTCCTTGGTTAATTTAGAATTTAGCATCTGATTCATAACCAATGTCATCAAATTCAACCATTGAGGGCACTTCTTTTCCGAACGAGGTTGTTGGTGAAAAGTGCAGAAATTATCACCCCCTACTTCTGTTATGTTTACTGATGGTAAATTTGGTGGAGGTATTTTCCATTGGTTGCTATCCTCTCTTTTTGGGTAGTAGGGTTTGTGATTTTTCTGAGCTTCCCTCCCTTTCTCCAGATCTATTATTCTGTTGGATAGATTTTGCATCATTTTCAGCATTCCTTGATAATTATGTGATTGTTCCTCTTTAGGTTTAGACAGCAATAACGTTCTTCTAATTGTAGTTTTCTCTCCAGGTAAATTAGGATAATCTTCTACACTTTCCCTTTCAGCCTCTACCCTTTCTGCCTCTTCATAAGTCTCTACCAATGTAGGTTTGGCTTTCATCTTGGCAAACATGGCCAACTCAGGTCCTAGGGATGAGGTATAATATTCAATTAAGACTTTGTTTGAGGGTCTGTCAACTTCAGAAAATTTCTTTAGGTATATTGAAAATCTTTGAGTGAAACTACGTACCTTCTCATTCTTCTCTTTCCTTAACAAACCAAGACCTTTCATCAAGGAGGCATGTGTTTTTTGGGCTGCGTATTTACTTCTAAAAACCCTTTCGAAGGTGTCCCAATCAGGAATAGAGTTTGTAGGTAGAGAAAAATACCATGAAGCAGCTGCCCCTTTCAAGGTATGAGGAAATAATCTACAGACAACATCTTCGTACTCCCCAGCCCTTAAACCTTCTACCGCCAAATAGAAAATTTGTAAGTGGTCATCTACAGCAATCCTTTCCTCAGGGTCAAACTTAGGCAGCAGCTTATCAAAAGCTTGAGGTAGGTTATGCAATGGAGGTGTGAGGTTCAAAGGGGTTCTAGATTTCCAAGCAGGTAGTGGGTTGGGCTGATTCACAATTACACCAGCCATGAGCACAGGTAAAAGAACAAAGTCTGAGTAAAGAGCAACGTAGGGTGAGAACAAGATTTCTTACCTCACAGGTATAACCGAATCCTGTAAGTGCTTGGGTTGAGTCGAAAGCTTCAACACATCTGCTGATAAGGTAATCTTGGGAAATATGTTCCACGGCCAGCCATGCACTGGCAGCCCTCCTTCTAGCGCTAGAACTGTTGAGGCCTGGAAATTCGCAAGCAACAACAGAAAGGGATTCTCCCCAGTCAACGTTCCCAACTAGCCCGTGACTGTTTGGTATGGGGAATCCGTCCGGTTTGCGGTCCGGCCACCATAGGTCAAAGTAACAAAAACAAAGGTTTCACTAGTTGCGGCCCGGTCCACTGTGTATATTTTTGTATTTTCTGACTTTATTATGATATGTAGATGCCTACTTAACCTTGCAGGGTATAAAGATACACAGAGCATTCACAATGTGATGCGCAGGTTCTTACCTCTCGTCTTAGGCTCACAAGTATCTAAATCACGTGTGCAGCAGTGAAATAAACTAACTATCAATCTATCTACCTATCCCCGGGGAGAAAACTGTAATTTAATTATGAGTAATGTGTATTGTGTATGCATCATAAAGAGAAATTATAGGTAGCTAATGTTTCTTTCTACAACACATGAATGATTAAAAGATATTTCAACAATCAGATAGCCAATTGTTTTATGAACAGCCTACATTACTCATGGTGGTAATTCCACAAAATAAACCAGAAATCATTTAAACAAGAACATAGGTTCTAAAAGTTAGAATGATCTCACGGTTAATGGAAAAAAACTGGAAAAACAAAATAGTTCATCTTTCAGCCATCTCGACTCTGGCTGCGCTCAACCGAAGCTGGTATTCCAAAAGCTGCACACTAATGGCTGCATGGCCCACTTCGCTTCTCAGAATCTGGCCATCCATGGCCTTAATGTGTTGCAATCTTGCTTCTTCATCCTGATGTATTTTCTGTAATATCTCCACAAATGAATTGTGGTCTGGGAAATCATCCAGCCTCTGCTCGGCTTCTATCTGGCACCGGTTGTATGTAATGAGGAATCTCCTAAAAAATTCCGTGCATGCTCCCTTTGTCTTCTTGACTTCTTTCTTGAAATCCTCTACGGTGTTAATAGCAAATTCTATTAAGTCGTAATCCCGCTTGAGAGCTTGTTTATCTTTTGATGGCAGCTCTGCTGGAGTTTCTTCATTGCTTTCCAACCTCGCCATTCTTGCAGTCAGGACCTCAAGGACATCCTGAGATCTGTCCACAAAGAAAGATGCAGTTTCCAAGATCTCTTCCAATCGGCCATCGATCTACAGCACTCTACATCTCTCCTCTTCAACAACAGTCTGTAGCTGCAGCATCTTGGCTTTTTGGGCCAAGACATGCTCTTTGAATGGCTGGAGGTTAACCTGCTGCTCCCTTGCTTCCTCCAGAGCAGCTGTCAGAGAAGAAATCTGCTCTTGATGTTTCTCTTTCTGCTCTTGGGAGTGCATCTCACTGGCCTGTAAGATAATCTTTTGCTGCTCTTCTAGCTCTTCTACTTTTCCCAGCAGCTTTTCCTTTTCACTTCTTAACTCTTGACATTCTTTCTGCACTTTCTCCATAGCCTCCTATGTTGTTTCTCTAACCTGTGTTTCTAATTGGAGGGCCTGCAAATCAGCTTTAGAAGCCTTTATCTCCCTCTGCATGTCTTGATACTTTCGCTTCAGCCTATTGCCTTCCTCTCTCTCTTTCCTCAATGTATTTTTCAACTGAGCAGAGGACTTCTTGGACTGCTCCAAGTCAGTTATTACCTTGTCCATGTTATCTTCTGAGGCATGGAGTAGTGCAGTCCCGGCTCTCAGGGTGAATCTTGGATCTTGGTCTGTTCCCAACATAACAGCTGTATCCGTGATCATTTTACCAGGCATATCTCCTCTTTCAACCCTCTTTTCTGTTCTCTTTATTATCCTCTTTGTAGCCCTGTCATAAAACACAGTGTTAAAATCAGGGATTTCTTCTCCCTTTTTCTGCACAAAGGGGACCAGCTTTGGTGTGGGGACCATGGGTGTGCTGGCAACAGGTACTTGTGGGTCTTGAACCTTGGGGTTCTCCATGTCCTGGGTCTTCCCTGCAACTGTTTCAGAAGCTGACTGTTCTGTCTGTGTCAACTTTAGCCTTTCAGCTTCTTGCTTTTGAAGCCCCTCATCCAGCTTCCTTTTCTTTTCTTTTTCTTCTGGATGCAGCCACCCTGCAGCTTCTTGCGCCAACCTTTGGGCTTCCTCATCTCTCTTTCTAGCCTCTTCATCAGCCTTGGCTTGTTCATCTCCCTTCCCACCTTTTGTGGTAATCTTCTTCTTAAACCTTCTTTGCAAGGCTATCATGTTTACTGCATTTCGGAAGATGGACTCCTCTCGATCCCAATGGTGGGCATACTCAAAATGCATGTTGTGCTCTTTACAGTGTTCAACCACTTTTCCTTGAGTATCATTTCTACGGAAGGGCATTTCTCCAAAATGAAATCTTTCCAGTGCTTCTACAAATTCATCGGCTTTCTTCACTTTGGTGAACTTGTAGTTTCCTAACTTGAAGGCCAAAGGGGGATAGGCGGTCTTCTTGTGCTCAAACAGAAAGCTGCCTATTCCATCCAGAAACACTTGTCTGAATGCCTCCTTGTGAATAATGTAATCAGTTGCGTATTTGGGCAGCAGGGAAGGTGCTCTCGAACCTCCAAACATCCAGAAGTACAGGCCATTTTCAGTCAAATAGTAGTTTGCATACTCCCCTATTACTTACAGTGCCTCTTCCGACATACAATCACACTCCTTTAGGAAAATGAGTGTGTGTAAGGGCATGATAAAATGTTCACATACTTCTCGATAATGGCTGTGATATTTGTGTGCCCACAGCGGTTTATAGGCAGCATAGACAGGCATTCTTTCCCTATCCCAGATGCACCTGAGTTCGGGGAAAGGCTGATTACACAATATGCAATCGATGAGTATGGAACTCATATAGAATTCAGACCTCTTTTGGGCCACTCCTCCCAAATCTGAGGCCAAGCAAGCTGAAATAATATTTGATACAAGGCTAGCCCAGTTGAAAATTGTCCTCTGGGTTGCAACATGAAAAATGATGGGTATCCACTCTAACTTGAAGAACCTACCATGTGCTCTTCCAAAAATTCTGTTCAGCATTAAAGCTATGAACCTATAGGGGGCTCTCAAGCTTGTTGTATCGTAATCACCTGTCGGTCTGTATCTGTAATGCTTTCCCTGCAACAACATATTTTTAAGAGTCTCTACCAGGCCCATCCTAATGTTGTTCAGCCAGGCATCAGATAAAAATACTTGGCCTTCTGGCAGCTGGTAAGCCAACGCTACATATCCAGGGCTATATGCAGCATAGCCCTGTCTTTCAACATTTTCCAGAATCATTGTTGTGACATCTGCCCGGGGCAGAATCCATCCGATTACCTCAGAGCATGGGAACAACTCTGGTCTGGTGGCGATCTTCATCAGTGAAGATCTTTCTATATTGGCATATATGGACTCTTCTTCTAAGCCCATGTCAGGAACCTCTCTGTGGGTGATCAATCTATATACTTCCCCCCACTGATATTCAGGTTCAATGCCAGAAATGCACTTCATGTCCTCGTATATGTATTCTGTCTTAGTGACAACTTCTACTTCTGGCTCTTCTTCGACCACAGGGGCCTTCTTCTTTTGTCTCTTTGACATGGTGATCTCTTCTTGCCACAAAATTGTAACATGAAGCCATTTTGGATGAGTGACAAACTTTTTGACATCAATGGGCAATGTGTCATTTCTTCTATGTTTTAACATGACAGCAATCAGTCAACGAAGCAAATATATGCATGTACCTAGGCTGAAAAGGATTAACTAACAGAGATACTAAAACACAATGCGCATTGTTCAGTTATTTAGTCTATGTCTAGCATGATTAAAAATAGTTATATACAGTAAGATTATGCAAGCTACCACTGCTCACCAATAACAAACATTTCTAACAAAACAATCGGACGGGAAAACATCTACATTAGCGCGAAGAAAACTCCCGCTCTCTGCGGGTGCCATTATCAAGTCACCGCGAGGAAAAACAGAAACACTGCGCGAGTTTCTAAGGTGCGTTTGATCAAAGGAAAACCCCCTACGCCAAAACCCCTCAATCCCTATGCGCAGGGTTGCAAAATATACGGCGGTGGAAAACAAAGCTACTCTGAAGGTTAAACTGCCCTCCCACGGTCTACCATGATACGAAAGCGTCCGAAAATATATGCAATTACGGGGTCGAGTAAATGGCCAGGAAAACAAACCGTCGTAGCAAGAATAACCACCAAACGTTCAACGGAAAGGGAAAGGAAAATGGAGCCTACCTGGCACTGATGTGTAACCGGCGTGTATGGCGAGACGAAGACAGTCGGGTTTCCACAGTTGCCACCTGGATGAGGGTACCAACATTAGGGTCCAAACAAGCTCGAGCACTCGACAGCACGATAGCAATAGAGCACGGTGGTCAAAAAATAACAATAGAATAATCTAACGCCTCGACCCTGTATACATAGTCAACCACAACGGGCGAGCAAAGATCAGACAGTAGAAATCTTTTGAATCGGAGGTCGAAAGTATACTTTCTTCCGCAACGGCGGAAGTCTAAAACGCTAAGCCCTCCGTGGGGTCAAACATATCGGATGGCGGACCACTCTTGGATCAGAAGATGAAAGCAAACGCCCTTCCGCAACGGTGGATGATCGAAGCACCAAGCCATCCGCAATGAGTAAAGTTAAGTCGGAAGCAACATCCATACACATCGAAAGGGCTATCGTTTCTTTCATCCGCAATGGCGGAACCGTAAAGCGCACCATCGTCCGCAACGCCGGGACTTAAGTTGGAAGCGGAACATCTAAGAGATCGGCAAGGAAAAGCGTTCGGCAGCCGCAACGGCGGAGCTAACAAAGGGTCTGACCTTCTGCAACGGCGGGCTTAAAATAACTCAAACGGCCGAAAGAAGAAAACTTCCGACAGCCGCAACGGTGGCAGCTGAAGACTTACGGGTTCGATGTAATCAATCAAAGCGGGAGCAAAACTTCAAGCCATAATCGGGAGAGATTGCGATTTGCCGTCCGCAACGTCGGAAGGAGAAGGCTCCCCACGGCCGTAAGGGCGGAAGCCCGCGACTTATGGAATCGATGGAAATGACAAATGGACCCGAAACGTCAAAGCACTGGTCGAAAGAGGAAGCAGTTTTCCTTCCGCAACGGCAGAGAAAGAAATGATAAAAGCTCCGATACCAAAACACAAAAGCAGCCGATGAAAATCAATCGAAACAGGAGAAAAGTTGAAGTTAAAACCGAAAGTCTATCCACAATGGCGGAGAAAGAAATGACAAGTCCTTCCGATTCAAACATGCTGTAAATGCATTTAACAAGAGCAATGAAGTTTGATCAGACATTGGATCTTTTCAATCGTTAAAGCAATTGGTAGATCAATCCAAACATAGGAAAACAAAGAAGAAAATCAACTAATCCAAAGCAAAGGAGGGTCCTAAATTTTTTTGGAATTTTGGGAAATTGTTGCAGCTGCAACAGAAGTAAAATCCATAACCAGTCGAAAAAAACCAACACTTCGTCGAGCGCAATGTTGATGGCATTCACATCCCCAATCAAATGCAATATCATCCAATAAAGTCCATGCAACATATGATATTTAGATTCGGGCTGCAACAATCATATGACTGGTAATTTAAATTTGTTTTCTAGTCTATTTAATTCAGTTCAAATTGATGTTACACTTGGAAATAATGTCCAAGACACTGTTTTGGGAAAAGGTACTGTTGGTATTCTAACCAAGCAGGAGGAGCGAAAGTTTATGCCTGATGTTTATCATGTCGAAGGTCTGAAACACAATTTACCGAGTATTGGGCTGTCGATACAAAAATGTTACGGAATCTACATGGAGGACAATCACTATGCAATTAAAGACATACGCCCAAGCAACCGGTTGATAGAAAAAGTGCCAATGATAAACTATTGCTTGTTTCCATTAAGGATAGTTACAGACATGAAATAAAAGGAAAACACAGGAGCTGCATCCAATTCAGAAAGAAAAGAAGTATTCATACATTGCGACAAGAAATAAAATGACAGTGCTGAAATTCAAGCAGCGTTTCAAACAGAAGTTCATGATGATTTATGGCTGTGGCAATTCAAATTTGGACATCTGAATTTTGGTGGGTTGAAGCTATTGCACATGAAGAATATGGTGAAAGGATTTCCATTGATCGATAAACCAGAGAGATTTTGTGAAGGCTGCATTTTTGGAAAGTAACATAGAGAGACTTTTCCAGTCGAAAAGTCATAGAGAGGACGCACACCACTTGAGACCATGCACTCTGAAATTTGTGGCCCAATGCAGACATCATCCATAGGAGGCTGCAATTATTTTCTTACTTTTATTGATGAATACTCAAGAAAAACATGGGTATATTTTCTGAAACATAAATTTGACGCATTTTTTTTTTTTTAGCAGTTTAAGGCACTCGTGGAGAACCAGAATGGAAACTGCATCAAAATGCTAAGGATGGGCAGAGGCAGTGAATATGTTTCGAATGAATTTCTAAAGTTATGCAAAAATCATGGCATACATAAGCAATTCACTGCGCGATATACACCTCAGCAGAATGGTGTCGAAGAGAGAAAGAACATAACCATTATGGAGATGGCACGCAGCATGATGGTAGCCAATAATTTTCCAAATGAATATTGGTTTGAAGTAGTCGCAACTGCTGTATATATTATGAACCCGTGTCCAACAAAGAGTGTGAAGAAAAAGGTTCCTCAAGAAGCATGGACATGTATGAATCATAGTGTTTCTCATTTAAAGGTTTTTGGTTGTGTCGTATATGCTCATGTTCCAGATGAGCCGAGAAAGAAACTAGACAAGAAGGGACATAAATGTATTTTTGTTGGTTACTCTGAAGACACAAAAGCATACAAGTTGTATGACTCTATCGTAGTGAAATTAATTATCAGTCGCCATGTTCAATTTGTCAAGAATGAATCATGGGATGGAACCGTCGAAAATAATGTCAAGATTGTGTCGAATGTCAAGCATCATGGCATGATGGGAGAAGTGGTTCAAACATCACATGCAAGTCAACTGGTCGTAGCACCGTCGACTCCCATGACACTGCGACATGGTTTAACACAAGGAACATCGACACATGTCACAGCTCAAGCTACGCTGACAGGCACACCAAGAGGACATCAGACTCCATCAAGCAGTTCATCGATGTCGACATCGACAGATACAGTGAAGACAAGAATTCTGCGTGAAATATATGGTGTTGGTACACCAAATTCCTTCTCTCTCTTTGCATTATTTTCTGAAATAGATGATCCACTAACATTTGAGGAAGTTGTCGAAGATTAAGTATGTGCACAAGCCATGGATGAAGAAATAGAATCCATTGAGAAGAATCAAACATGGGAATTGGTTGATGTACCAAAAGATAAAGGTGTAATCAACGTCAAATGGATTTACAAGACTAAGCAAGATGTTGATGGTAAAGTGCAGAAGCACAAGTCAAGAATGGTCACAAGAGGGTTCACACAACATCCCGACATAGACTTCAATGAAACCTTCGCACTAGTCACACGCATGGATACAGTCAGAACAGTTTTGGCCATCGCTGCACAAAACAGATGGCATGTTTATCAAATGGATGTTAAATCAACATTTCTGAATGTCTATCTAGATGAATACATATATGTGGAACAACCACAAATTCTAGGACAAGAACATAAAGTGTACAAGCTAAAAAAGGCACTCTATGGTTTAAAGCAAGCTTCGAGATCTTTGTACAATCACATTGATTCCTATCTCGCCGAAAATGGATTTCACATAAGTGAAAGTGAACCAATGTTGTAGACCAAAGTCAATGATAAAGGTAACATGTTAATTGTCTGCCGATATGTAGATGATTTAATATTTATTGGTGATTTTGGCATAAAAGATTTTAGAACAGTCATGGAAAGTGAATTTGAAATGACTGATTTGGGGCTTATGAATTTTTTTCTAGGCATTGAAGTTCAACAATCTAAGTAATATCCGTATCCGGATATTCTCAATGATTACTGAGTTGAATAATCAACCAATGGAAAATAATTCCATATTGGAAATATAAAATAAATATTAAAGATGAATGATGATAAAAGATTACAAAGTGAGTGTCATATATATATTAATTGTAAAGGCACTTTGGATACCATCCATGAAATGATGCGTCATTTTAGAATAGTTTACTAATAACCATTTATTAATTATTAATTTTTTTTATACGGAAACGGTTAAAATTTTGATTAGTGTCTAGCAAAGGGGCTTCCAGGGCCTTTACAGTGCATTTCCAAAGCTGCTATACTGGGCTTCACCTCTAGCTTAACATTCATGGCAGATTTGTGCTGATGGATTGCTGTTGAAATGCCCATGTGAATAGACTGGGCAGGTGCCGCTTTAGTCTTAGGGAAGCGGATGATTTGAAGTTTCTCCATTGACAATTAGCTGGCTCTTAGAAAAAGTAGTGCCCCGGTTGGCTTCAGCATCCGCTAGATTGTTAAGATTCCTTAGAACGTGATAAGCCTTATAATTTCTAAAGTGCGTCAGAAGGAGAAGGACTTTCCTGTACGTGTGGGAAAGATTTATGTCCATTGGCATCTTCTTGGTGTGTAATGCTTTAACTATCAGTCTGGAGTCGCCAAAGATAATAAGCTTCTAAATGTTCAGCTTCCTTGCCTGGTTTAGACCTTGCCACAACGCTAGATACTCAGCTTGATTGTTGGAGGCGTGTCCTAGGCCCCAAGCATAGGACAGATGGGGGTTTCCACAGGGCTCGAAAATAATGCCCCCTCCTCCAGCTTGACCAGGATTCCCTTTCGAGGCCCCGTCAAAGAAAAGGCACCATTCATCTAGGCCTGGCCTCCATTTAATGAATTCTTGTTCCTCCAGCTTGGTTTCCCAGTGTGCCTTTTGTGGAGGTTTGGTTGCTTTATTGCTTTGCTGGTTCGAATTGAGCTCCTTAAACCAGCGATCTTCTTTAGGAGAGAGAGTAGCCGCATTTCTAATGGTAGACTTTGTGCTTAAAGCTTCTGAGAGCATGGTCCTAGCTTTAATTGCGACTTGAGAAGGGAGTTTACCTTCCTCCTTAAAAATTCTGTTATTTCTTTCCAGCCAGACCTTCCAACACAGGAATTTAGGGGTCCACATCCACGCTAGCTTGAGGAGATTTTTTTTGCTGAAATTGAAGGGAGTGAGAGAGATCCAGCTACTTATCAACTCCGTTATAGATTTTGGTAGACTTACAGAGATTGAGCCTAACGTGAGCCTCCATACCTCTTTAGTGAAATCGCAGATGATGAACAGGTGCTCGGTGGTTTCTTCAGCCCGGTGGCATAGAGGGCAGCATGATGGCCCTTCCCAGCCTTTGCTCTTCAGCTTTTCACCTATCAAGATGCTGTTATGAAGGAGAGCCCATATAAAAAAATCAATTTTAGGAATAGAGGCGTAGCTCCAGAGAGCTTTCCACGGCCCAGGATTGGGAGGGACCCAAGGCACCTCCAAAATCGCAGAATAGCCTTCAGCTGTAGTGTATTTGCCTGATCGTGAACCCCAACTGCGTTTGTCTTTGGCTCTGACGCTGATGGGTGATTTCCCTTGCAGTAAACCCAACAGATTTGCAGCTTCCTCCTTTAGCTCGTGTGGGTAGTCTCCAAGATTCCATCGTTCCCATGATTCTTCCTCATCGTTACTCCAGGCAGAAATGTCCATCAATGTGCTGCAATTTTTGGCAAGAAGCCAATCTTTAATATTTCCCAGGTCGCTTGAATCGTTGAGAGGCTGATCCCCAAGGATCGAGTCCTCCCAAATTGTTATTTTTGCCCCATTGCTAGGAGTCCACTTGAGCTTGGACGTGAAGAAAGGAAGGGCTCGTTTACAGAGTGAGAATATCGGGGAACCTTTCTGCAGTTTTGTGGGCCTTTCAAGACATCTCTCCTTGTCTCTTGTAAAATATTTCTTCCGGAGGATTTGCTTGCTCCAGGTTCTTTTCCCTGTGATCATTTTCCAAATAATTTTGCCACCCATGGCTAGAATTTGGGTGGCCACGTCTCTTAACTGAAGGCCCCCTTCCATCTTTGGTCTTGTGACCTTGTCTCAACTCACTAGATGGAGCTTTTTTTCACAATTTCGGCCACCCTCCCACAGGAATCGACAAAGCAGCTCATTGATTCTGTTTGTAATGGTTTTGGGAGCTAGAAGAACTGAGCATTGATAGATTGGAAGGCTGGTGAGGACTGAGTTCATCAAAATCACTTTACCTTCTTTGTTGAGCCATGTTGCCCCCCACGCATGGATCTTGTTTCTTAGTTTGTCCAGCAGTGGCAGCCAATGGACTACTCTAGGTGCAGCTTTGAAAATTGGAATGCCCAGGTAAGTAAAGGTGTCCCAAATAGTGATGCCTTCCATTTCAAGAATCTGAGATAGCTCCAACATTTCGCGTGGAGAGCAGTTCCAGCCATAGACCTTGCTTTTGTGGAAGTTTATTTCACTTCCAGAGTTGTTTCTGAAATAGTCAAACTCTGTTTTAAAGTTCCTAGCTGTGTTGAGATTGGAAGCTCCCAGTAGAAGCGTATCATCAGCGAACTGGGCGTGGTTTACATCCTTGACCTTTGGGACAATTCTAATGCCTGAGAGGGATCTTTTTTGGAGACTTTTGTTCAGCTGGAAGCTTAGGATAGAGGCTTGGATGACAGAAAGCACAGGGAAGAGAGGGCAGCCTTGCCTTAAACCTCTTGAGGCCTGCAAAAAAATTGGTAGGGCAACCATTAACCAATGGGGCGATCCAGGGGGAAAGAGTTGCAAGCTTTGACCCACATAATGAATTTCTGATTGAATCCAAAATTTCTCATGGCTGCAAAAAGGAAATCATGCCTGACTCTGTCAAAGGCATTTGCCAAGTCCATCTTTACCACCATACCTTTCTCTTCTTTCTTGTAGCTGGTATGAATGGCTTCTTGCACTAAAATAATGTCATCCATAATCTGTCTTCCTCTCACAAACCCACCTTGATTTTCCGGGATCAGCTTAGGCAGGATTCTTTTAAGTCTATTAGCCATTATTTTGGTTATGATTTTGTAACCTGTATTACAAAGGGAGATAGGCCTAAATCTGTTGAAGTTCTTAGCTCATTTTTCTTTTGGAATGAGTGCCAAAAAAGAGGAGTTGGTGCTACCACCCAACTTGGTACAGTTCTGAGCCTTCTTAACCATTCTGTACAAGTCCTTTTTTATTATGTCCCAGCAAGAGATGTAGAACCGGGCTGTAAATCCATCCGGCCCTGGAGCTTTGTCTGGGTCCATTTTGTAGAGGGCTTTCTTGATTTCTCGGATACTAACAGGGCTGTTCAACTGTAGGTTGTCCTCATCATTAATCAAATTTGGAATCTCTGAGAGAGGATAGGAATTCGGGTCCACAGGTTCGAGGTCAGGGGCGAAGTAAATATTTTTGAAAAAGTAATGAGCTGCCTCCTTAATGCCTCTAAAGTCCTTTATGACTTGGCCTTGCGTCTGAATTTCATTGATGGAGTTATAAAATTTTCTGGCTTGGGCTTGCTTGTGAAAGAAGGTAGTGTTTTTGTCTCCATATTGAAGCCAAAGCGTCCTTGATTTGAATCTCTAGTATGTTTCCTCTTCTCTCCAGGCTTTGTGGTACTTCCTTTGAAGCTCAGCTTCCCGGATGAGCAAGGCAGGAGTGACTGGGGACTCTTCCAAGATCAATTGGTGCCGTTCCAAGGCCTTCTGAATTCTTTTCCTTTCAGCCATGGGAGAACTAAGTCCTTTAGCCCAGTCTTTCAGAGCAGCTTTGAGTCTTCTGAGCTTTCCTTCCCAGACAAAGAAGGGGGATCCATAAATAGGGTCCTTCCAGGAGTTAGCCACAATGTCAAGGAAACCTTCTTGATTTACCTATATTGGGCTAAACCGGAACGGGATAGGACCTAGCTTTTCTTCAGGAGAGAGGGAGAGCGAGATCGGTTTATGATCAGAAGAATAATGCGGGAGAATTTTGGAGGTCGCCATAAGCCCTAGGGTTAGGAAAGAGGAATGGATAAGGAAACGGTCAAGGCGAGCAGCTATGTGACCAGGTCCTAACCTTTTATTTGACCAGGTGAACTTTCCCTTGTCAGGGATGATGTCCTCAAGATCCCAATCCAGCATCGGATCTTCCACCCACTCTCTTGCAGGGTCCCAGACTATTGAACCCCATTTTTCTTCAGCCAGAGCAAGAGTTACATTTAAGTCTCCAACCAAGACTAAATTTTCAGGGTTGTGATGGATAAGGAAAAGTTTTAAGGAATCCCAGCATTCTTTTTTTTCAACAAAAGAGACAGGAACATAAATATTAAAGAGGCTTACAAGATGGCCGGAGTCTTTGTGGAGCAGCTTGGTGAATAGCCAGTGAGTGGTTCCTTCTTCTTCTACCAGGTCGAGATTTGCAGAGTCCCAAAACGTTGCTAAGCCTCCCGAGGATCCTCTTGCACTTACAGCCCTACCTAGGCCTTTCTTCCAAAACGATTTGCTTGCTAGGAGGAGAGCATCCTCCTCCAGTTTCATCTCCTGGATTAGGAGGACTTCAGGCCTTATTACTCTTACTAAATCCTTTATAGCTTCTTCTTTTAGGGGGCTGCCTAGTCCTCTGTAGTTCCAGGAGACGTATTGCATTATTTACCTGGCTGAGGGGGGTGGCCCCCTTTCGGGGTCTTTTCGAGCTTCATCCCGGATCTAGTATTCATCATTTTAGGGATGGTGTGTTATGAGCCTTGTACCATGTCCTTGTAGGACTGCTCTTCCCTTCTCTTCTTCTCAGTCTTCCGTCCGCACTTTGGTTGATCTGGGGTACCTCACTGACTGCTTGTTTCAGTGTCACCTTCCTCGGAGGATTCAGCTCCTGTTTCCGAACCTAAACTGGTGTGTTCTTTGGATGGGCTAGAGACTCCAGGTTGAGGGATTAGGTCTATTGGGTCTTGTGGTTCCCAGGCTTCTTCAACTTCTGGAATATTTGCGGGGGTTTGAGCTACCTTAGGATCTTCCTGATGGATAGTCTTTGAGCTGCCTTCCTTTGGGGGTCCCTGGGCCGTTTTCTCCTTGCTTCTGGCATTGTTCGTGGTTTTCCCTTTCTTTATTTTCTTCCATCCTTCAGTGTCTTCTTTCTCAGCAGCCATCTTGGGACAATATCTTTGGAAGTGGCCATGTTCTTAGCAGTTCCTGCACTTGAAGGGCAGGTGCTCGTAGTCCAACTTCTGGTAATGAGTCCAAGCTCTGACCTTTAATTTTATTGCCTCAGGGAGACCAGCTTCAAGATCAACTTCAACACATATTCTGGCGCAGGTGTATTGTCCCTTATTATTAGCTTTGTCAATGAAACGTCTGATTCTGTTCCCTATTCTCTGCAGAGATTTGAAGTCCCAGCAATGCACCGGAAGGTTAGGGAGCCTGACCCACACTGGCACTTCTTTGGGGAGATCGATCGAGGGATCAAAGTCTGGTGTCCATTTGTTCAGGTATAGACCCTGCGTCCCCATGAAGTAGGGGCCATTTCTAAAGATTAATTCTCGGTCTTCTTCTGAGATGAATTCAAAGATAAAGAACCCTCTCCCGACGGGGTAACAAGTTACTCCATGTTTCAGATTGGGCTTCCAATTTCTCTGTATCCAGTCATCTGTAGATTTGGTGGAGGGCCATAAGCCCATAAACTGTCCCACGAGACCTCGTTTCGCCAATGCCAGAGCTATTTTCATTGGTTTTTCTTCAGGAAGGGCGATTTCTGGAACTTCCTCTAGCTTCTTGATAAATTTTGGGATCTCCGAAATAGAGGCCTTCTTGCCTCTGCTGTAGAGTAGCCTTCTTAAGGCTTCCTCATCTGAATTTGGAGGGGGGGGGTGGCCTCCCCTCCCCCAGGCGCCGCCATGCTCCTCAACGTAGCCTCAGCAATAACCTCACGTGCTCAGCTTCAACCCTAGCACGCACTCGCAGCCAATTAAACATTCGTCTTGAAGTTATTATTAATTATTAACTATTAATATCAAT
>LPNX010379633.1:80140-135968 GCA_001517045.1 Pseudotsuga menziesii
GTCAAAAACCAATTTTTACCAGAGAAACTCTAAATATGGATGGCTAAAAGCCATTGTGAGGTAAAGACCTAAATTCAAGGAAACCTTGATCATTTTGGACAAAAGATGGAGAATCAGCAAAAGCCCTATGAAGGGTTGGATTTGATACCAATGTAACATCCGTATCCAGATATTCTCAATAATTATTGAGTTGAATAATCAACCAATGGAGATTAATTCCATATTGGAAATATAAAATAAATATTAAAGATAAATGATGATAAAAGATTACAAAGTGAGTGCCATATATATATTAATTGTAAAGGCACTTTGAATACCATCCATGAAAGGATGCGTCATTTTAGAATAGTTTACTAATAACCATTTATTAATTATTAATTATTAATATATATATATATATATTGTTTGCTGTTATTATTTAAGTTTGTTACAAATATCCACAAGGATATGAAATTTCAGGACAAGAACACAAAGTGTACATGCTAAAAAAGGCACTCTATGGTTTAAAGCAAGCTCTGAGAGCTTCGTACAATTGCATCGATTCCTATCTCACCGAAAATGGATTTCACAGAAGTGAAAGTGAACCAATGTTGTACACCAAAGTCAATGATAAAGGTAACATGTTAATTGTCTACCTGTATGTAGATGATTTAATATTTACTGGTGATTTTGGCATAAAATATTTTATAACAATCATGGAAAGTGAATTTGAAATGACTGATTTGGGGCTTATGAAGTTTTTTCTGGGCATTGAAGTCCAACAATCTGAAAGTGGTATTTTTATATCACAGTCAAAGTATGCTAGAGAAATTTTAAAAATATTCAATATGTCTAATTGTAAGACAACCCCAACACCAGTAGCAACAAGTTTAAAATTGAGCAAGGATGATGACGGATCAACTGTAGATCCTATGTTGTTTAAAAGGATGGTTGTTAGCCTTATGTATTTTATTGCGACAAGACCAGACATCATGTATGGAGTAAGTGTGATCTCAAGATTCATGGAGTCACCAAAAGACTCTCATTGGCAAGTAGGTAAAAGAATCTTGAGCTTTGTAAGTGGCACAAAGGACCTTGGCATAATGTATTCAACCTCAAATAATTTTAAACTCATTGGATACACTGATAGTGATAATGGAGGCAACAAAAATGACAAAAAACGCACATTTGGGTACACATTTCATTTTGGTACAGGTGTTATGTCATGGGCTTCGAAGAAACAACCCATAGTAACTCTGTCTTCAGCAAAACCAAAGTATGTCATAGCTACAAGCGTCAGATGTCAAGCTATTGGGATGCAGAGAGTTTTAAAAGACTTGTCACAGAACCAACAAGAACCAACAACCATTTTTTCCAACAACAGTTCAATCATTGCATTGTCAAAGAATCATGTGTTTCACAAGAGAACCAAGCACATTGACACAAGGTATCATTTCATAAGAGAATTGGTGAAATACAAAGAAATTTTTTCAGAATTTTGCAGGTATGAAGATCAACTTGTAGACATCTTTACAAAACCTTTGGCAAGGGATACATTCCAGTATCTGCGAAGTTATTTAGGAATGACAAGTTCTGCACAGTGAACTCTGTCATACACAAAGTAAGTTTCTGCTTTGAAATCATTTTTGTAAATTTTGTTTGAAGATCCCCATCTGCTCATAATTAAGGGGGAGTGTTGGAAATATTAATTATTCGTTGATCCACAACTACTATGTCAGATTCTGTAGCAGGTCGGTTTTTTCAGACAGTTTGACAGAATGAAGAGTTCACGTCTCCCATATCTAAAGCAGGCGCATTAAATTTATGAAGCTATGTTTCTAGGTAGATAGTTATTATAGTCTTTAATGTCAAGTCGGTAGCTTCATAGAGAAGCATTTTTTGTTTGTCTATATGAAGAAGAAGAAGATTGTAAATCTATACACAGATATACAAACAGAGACACAAAGAGGACAAGAGAAGTGTGTAAGTGTGCGAAGAAGAAGAAGAAGAAGGAAAAAATCTGTGAAGAGTTCGAAGCTCAAGATTCTATGTTTTGTGAAAGTGTTGAGAGCCGAAGCTTTGTAAAAGGTGAAACGTCCTCGCAAAATTTCAAGTTTGTATTTACGGCTATAGTTCTTTGTTATGTCTCCACAAGAAATATAAATCCGTAGTTTATGCTTGAATGCAAGTTTTATTTATGTGCACATCTTCTCCAGATTTACTCGAGTAAATATTGTTTACATATTGCGAAAGACACAAAGAATCCATAATTATTTCACCGCGTAAAAGTTATATGATATTATGAGTGAGTTGCAATATAGTTGTGTCGCAGTTTATCCCAAGTTATCGGTTGATGAATTTTCTTTTTTATATCCTAAGTCTTTAGACTAAGAAATATCTTCTTATAAAGTTCAACCAAAAGTTGTTTTGTCGAAGTGAAAGTTGGTGGCAGGGGTAATTCCTGTTGCAGTAAAAGCCGGTAGAAGTAAAGTAAGTCTATTGCAGCTTGTCCAGTTTGTCTATCGCAATAAAACTCTATCGCAGTAAATCCCAATTGCAGTAAGTCCTTCACAGTAACTTCGTCGCAATAATTTTGGTCACCAGACTTTCCATCGAAGTAATAGGCGGGGTTTCCAAGAGCACTTGGTTGCAATCCCAAAATTAAAAGAAAGGGAAAGAAAATTTTATGACCACGTGGTAACTCAAGTCTACCATCGTATGAGCCGTCTTTCTTGAGACTTCTCAACATTGATTACGACATCGAAGATAGTAACAAGGGGTAAGTGATTGCTTCATTGATTTTGAATTGGCGTTGCATATATCATAAGTATGGTCTATCGATCGGGCAGTGGCTAGGGAGTCTATCATGTTTGTACATATTAGTTTAAGGTTGTAACATGGTCCCAGTTCTTAGTAATTCGCTTTTATTTTTCTTCATTGGCTATGGTATTCCTTGTGTTTTTCTTCAATTTAGTTTTCTTTTTTAACTTACTTCCAACACTTGAGCTATTATTTGGCAGGTTCTTTGACATGAGAAAGTTGCTACTTTCTCAAGGTTATAATCAAACCCTTAGTCTTTATTTGTCTTCATTCTCTATATATTAAAAGGTTTATTGGTTGGTAGCAACCCTTCACAACTTGCTTGGTAGGGTACTTGGATGGTAAAGTCGTCCATCTTGTGTCACCCTTAAATCCTCAAAAGGAAATCTCTAAAACTTCAAAAGCTCTTTATTGTTCATGTTATCCATGCTTACTTTCAACCCTTTTAGTTCTAATTACCCTAGACTGCTATTTTTATTTGGACTTGGGGTTTATAAAATGGTCTTCACTATAGATCCAAGCAACTTGGAGTGCAGGTTCAAGACCAGATTTCATAGCGAGTTGTCTGGCTCAATCGTCTATGTGTAGAGGCTTACCCAACATCGTATCATTAAACCGTTTCCCAGATACATTGTATTTTGCAACTCAAGTTTTCTGCCAAATGGACGGCTCATAGGTCATAAGCACTTACTTTTGACAACATTACAAATAATTAAGGTCCTTCAACGTCCACCTTTAATTTAGTCTACTTTATCAAACACTTCCAATTTATTTGAAAGTGGTGCGATGGGCACTTAGGGTGCACAAGCTGGTACAATACTTGGCACACGTGTACAGAGCTTTTAATTCAAGCTCCAAATTAAGCAACTATCAATGCTTTAGACTGAGTTACGATGCTTTGCCCAACTCAAATGTTCAGAATTGCTTTCAATTTCGTGATGTGTTTCACAAAAATCATGTAACTTCTGTGGAGCATTTAGTGCATTTTTGGACTGCAGAGGGGCTCGTCATGAGTCAACAGGAGAACCATTTAATCGACGTGGCTATTAATGGACGTTTTATAATCGATTGTGCAAAGCCATGTTCAAATTTTTTTATAGAACGTGCTTTATAAAAAGCACGTTTTATAAAAAAAATTGAACATGCCTTTGAACAATCTATGTTTATTAAATGATTTATATTATTAAATTTGCCTATATAAACTTAAAGAAATGAATTAATAATACATTATTGAAGTCCTAAATATGAACCAGGTAAACTGTAACACAATTTTTTAGGCATGGAGAAATTCAGCCGAAGGCCTTTGTTTTGTGGGTTTATGGGGTAAACTTCTACGAAGGTTTAAGGTTATTATTTTATATCAAAATTGTAATAGGCTATATTTTATATTTTAGGACTCTAACATATTTAAAAAATAAATATGTTAATTTAAGTCATTCCAATGCAAGAGAAATGCAAGAGTTATTGCCTCCAAAGTGACGTGATTCTTGAAATTGTCATAACTTGTAGGTGGTTTGCACTTTAAAATTAATTATTTTTTGTCTTTTGTAAAATTGAAGTTTGGTCTATGTATGTGAAAACAAATTTGAGTGGAAATTTTGGTCTCCTATTTTTTTAACCATTCCTTGAGCTTACCAACATATAAAGACAAAAGAAGATTGTTTTGCTTAGTTATTATTACTAGAATATGATGTAAAGCCACTTTCCATTTCCATTTTGGATTGAGGATGCATATCTCCAAGAAAATTGACCCAAAATTCCTTTATACCCAAAATTTGTTTATGGAAACTAAGTTGTATAATTGCTCAAATGAATTAACAGTAAAAACCCATGTTCGTTGTAGCTTAAGCTTTCTCTAGTCCTACACATTTGTATGTTTTTTATTTCATTATCTAACTGTATAATTCCGAGAAAGTCACGTTGATGACATTGTGAAACTTGGATCAAGGAAAGTTTTTGTTCTACTCATCGAGCCGAGTTTACATGTAATTTGCTATATTTTTTATTGCATTATCAAATTAAGTATGTTTCTTATATGTCTTCATATCTTTTGGATAATTTTCAATTAGCTTGAAGTGCCATGATGGATTGTAATTGTAAAACGCCTTTCTTGGTCACCAGTTTAGTTATCCTTCTTCACCATAAATCAATTTGGGAGTTCGATAAAGGGCTGGTAGAATGCCTTTGCAGCCCTATGTCTATAACTATAAATTGGCTTGTACCCACAATGAATACAAATTGACAAACCTGTTGCACTCTATCTAGTGCTCAAGGAGGGTCATCAAACTAACCCCAAAGCTAAATGAATGCTTTAGCGGTAAAATATTGCTTGTGACTCATCTTATTGGAAAGAATTGTCAAGAGTTTTTATGGAATGCCTCACCAAAGTCATTCTATTTAATTGCTTGTCATTATTGGGTTAATATTTTATAAAGTATGTTAACAATTGCACTTAATTACATCCCTATTTAGGGATGTATTGGCCAATATGTTATAATTGCATTTGGGTTGTATCATCTGCTATGATGTCATTTCCTTCTCTTTCTATTGATGCAAATTAAGGTATATTGTGAACTCATGTAAGATAGGTTTTGATTCTCTTATCGGTTATATGAAGGGTATGCTACAATAGCACTCAACCCTATGTATGACACATATATAAGGCAAGACACAACCACCAATTTTTTGTAGCAAATATAAAATAAGATGAAATAAACTTCATATTTGAAGAAAATAAGAAACAACCATGATCCACTTCATTATAAGAAAATTACATTGCCATTAACCAAAATTAGATAGCATTTTCAAGAATGTGAATAGCTTCCATTCCAACTGATCACATGTGGTTCTTTTCTTGAGAGTTGAGAAGATAATGAAATGGTTCTTGACATTTTCTTGGTTGATACTCTTTAAATCTCAATGATTTATATAATTTTTTATGATTAATCTATTAAGGTTAAATTTACTTTGACTTTTTATTATTTTTTAGATATTAAAAAATTAATTAAACGCGCAAATTCTACATATTAATTTTGGTTGCAGGGTGAATAATAAGATTTTATTAAACATTAATCTATTAATATTAATTTTTCCTCGACCTTTTATTACTTTGTGAAGACGTTAAAATGTTAATTGAAGTTTTATCAAAACGAAATAACAAATTGAATCTTAAAATAAAAAATAATTTTAAAATCTATAATATATATATTACAAGTCAAAGTATCTTAATATGATGAATTGTTTGTCAAAATAATGTAATTTATATTAAAACAATATTATATAATATTATATATAAATGATTTTATTTTTCATTATGAAAATGAAATATCATTTTTGTAATCATAACTCCTAAGTTCTTATGATTTGTCCATAAGAAACTGGGTACTATATTGATATGAGGACACTTGGGTTAAGAAGGTTGTGGGTTCAACACAATGGAAGAAAAAGGAAAACATTGGGCTTCAATGAGGATGTTGGTTGATAGTGGTCGGTGAATAAAGAAAAAAAAGAGACGAGTGTTAATGGGAAATATTTGCGTTGATGAAGGGGAAGAGCTGGCCATGGAAGAAGAGGGAAGGAGAGACAACTTTCACAAAATCTAAGAAGCAACATGCAACACTGCTATGGAAACCCCTTCTTATTGCCCATGCTCATGCTCGTAATGATTAGTTGTTTCATAAATATTGAATATGGTTTTTAAACTCAAAAGTGTAATGTTATTCAATGTTTATTTCAAATTAAAAGTTCTTTATCCCCACAATGTAATGTATTTATGTGGAGTCAATTGTTTGAATTATTGTGTCATTGATTTACAGTAAATGAGTGCAATTGAATTGTATAATTGTGTAGTGGAATGGAATGAAAAATACACACCGAACAAGACAAATTTCATAGAAAATGGATAAGAATTGCTCAATAAGATTACAGTATTATCTTCATTAATCCCGACAGTATATAATAGTGTTACATAAATGAGAATTCGAATAATGTGGATATGATTTGAAACAGTGTTACATAAAGGAGAATTCAAATAATGTGGATATGATTTGAAACAGTGTTACATAAAGGAGAATTCGAATAATGTGGATATGATTTGAATATATGAACTCAATCTGACTGACTGGCTAACTAGAAGTGTCTAAATCACTATTGGAGCTCACTAGTCTAACTCAAGATGTCTAATTCAGCCTCTCAATCAGTTAAACCAGTTAAGCTGATGAGGCAGGTGAAAAATGGCGCCTACCCCCATGCAACCATGCAAGACTGGCGCTAACTGAACTGGAGGAAATCTAACTAAATGTAACTCGAGCATAACTTAGCTTAACTAGGTACCAACTACCAACAATTGAAGGAGGTTGGTGGTGGCACTCCTAGTGGCTCCTAAATTGTAGGGATTAGTCTCAAATGCACATAAAATGATGCATGAACATGCAGTCAGTTGCAGTTAACCTCTATATGTGTTCCCCACACTCTAGTGGTTGGTACTGGTGGCACCAATAGCCCAAGTGGACCCAATAATACTAGTGGACCCAATATCAAGTAATGACTCCTAATTTAGGCAAATATAATCTAATAGACTAAGTATGGACAAGGGAGGATTATAAATCCTAACACCCCCCCTTAATCCTAACTTGGACAACTGTAGGGCCTGTAAACAAGGCCAAAAGTCACCCATTACAATCTAAAATAATTAAAAAGTGTTGCTTAATAAACCGAGGAAATAAGGGAAAACCTCATGGGAACCCCCCCCCCCCTCAAAATAAGCGTGACCAAGAAATGCAAGCCTATTCTTAGGAGAAAAATCTTCCTCTTTGGTAAATAACTTGCAAAAACTCTACTGCAATTTGCAGCACTATGCAACAACATGGTTCTTCTGTGCAGCAACACTCTAGAACTGTGCATGTGAACCTTTCCAAACTAACGATTATGTTTGGAGGAATTTTCCTCTTTGGAAGAAGAAGAAAATGCTCAACTCAATCAAGAACATAGATAGTTGCAAGATGAAAACTGGACCCATGTACAGAAACTAAGATGAACCGATGAGAGAGCAAAAGTGCTTGAGAATTCGAACCATGTGAGGAAAACCCAAGAAATTGATATATGGCAGCCTTGAATATCAACCCATGTGAGGTACAATCAGCTCCAAGTGTTAGGAGCAAGTGTCCAGACAAATGCATAATGTCTCCATATTTACTAGTTCTATGAGAAGATGGCCATGTGATCAAATAGAAAGGTAGAGAATCCCTGGGACTATGGAGAGCGAATGCTTGAGATCCATAATATGATATAGATTTAAAAATAACTAATGATCCAAAAAATATAATATCAGCAAGCTCATGAGAGAAAATTGACATCAAATCCTCGACAACAATTTTGAAAGAGACTTGCGGTACTTGATTTTTCACACCAAAATTGATGAGAACAACTACAAGCACGATTGGAGGCTCTTGAAACTTAAAACTTGAACCAAATAAGATCATATCAGATCCAAATAAGTTCATATCAGATCCAAGAATGTGGAACAAATCCAAGTTCACCACCGAAATAGTAGATGCATAATTTTCTCATTCTTCAACAAAATTCTGAATATTGGTGCATGTAATCGTGTAGGAATTTAATGGAAGCTCTAGATCAAAGGGAGTGAATGGATTGCTCCTAAAACCTGATATTTCTTCCAAAATATTCAAAGTATTACTTTTCTGCACACCAACGACAACATTAGAGAGAGAGAAATCAAATTCCTCTTCATTTTCCTAAACAGTCACTAGTAAACTATGCACAAAATTAAAAATAGAAGAATCACTAGAGAATGTTTGCATAGAATGGAAGGAGAATTTTTATTCAATAATAAAGATTTGAATTACTTTTTCTGGATCAGCCATATGAGAAGATGAGATATCATAGATCTCATAAAATTTCGGCGCTGTAGGAGAAGGAGTCACTCCAAGGAGACTTTCTTTAATTCGAATTGACAGTGCTGAATATTCGGCTTCTTCTTCATCTTGAACAACTTGCTTTGCTGCTAGAGAGGGCACATTGAGTACATTCTTGAACTCATCATGTTGGATTTTAATAGAACCTCTCCCAGTAGCTGGGGTTTGGAAGTCATCTCCCATGTGACTTCTAGGTCCTCCTGATAGAGTGAGAGTGATGAAGGATTCCCTATAGGCAACCATGTGGTTGGATGCTCCAGAATCTATCATGTAAGCCTTCGAAGGAGTGAGGCCTTCCTTCAAGGAAAGGCACCTCTCGTATTCTTCAATATTCTCTCTAGCATCATACATCTTTGCACCTTGTGGAAGGGGAATATTGTTCTGTTCAAGGAGTGTTTTCAACTGGTTGAGGGTCTTCTTCATGCACTGGATTTCTGGATGAAATCGTCTCATACAGTATGGACACTTAGACTTCTCTTTTCTGGAGCCCAAGGCTCCATCAAAAGACTTCTGATTCTCTTTTGGCTTCGAATCAGAGTCTTTAGGCTCCTTCCCCTTGTGCTTCCCTTTAGCTTGCACATTGGTTTAGTCCGACATCAAAAGAGCTTGGTTCTTGGGAGTTTGGAGGACTCCCATTTTGACCAACTTATCATGCTCATGTATTAAAGACTCGGCAAATCCATCTAGTGAAGGCATCTTCCAATTGGGGATGGAAGGTCTTCCGAAATGGAAGGTAGAGACAAAGACATAGTACTCATAACCAATTTTCCTGAGCACAGAGAGCACAATCTGCTCATCCTTCATCTCTATTCTGCATTTATTACACTGTAGTGCTAGTCTAGACTTGAATTTTGTGAAAAAATGTTGTATAGTTTTGAAACAACTAGGCTGCAATGCAATTATCTCATTCTCCAATATGTGCCCTCAAATCTCATCTTGTTTTCCAAGCAAGATTTCAATCTTCTCCCAAGCTTCTTTAGGAGTCTCCAATCCCTCAAGATGAAAGAGGGGATCCCATGAGATGTGAGTGCAAAGGAAGCCAAATGCTTCATCCAACTGATTCAAGAACTTATTTTTCTCAGTAGGATGATGAGGCTCTGTCTCTTTGCCCATAGTCATCCTATACAGGCCAAGATTGTGCAAGGATACCTGCATATCTACCCTCCAATCAACATAGTTGAAGGGTGTAAGGATCCGGGGTAAGAAAGTTGGAGAATCCATAATTTTTCCTTCTGAACAACCAATTCTTCAATCAAGTTACGTAGTATCTGTAAGAAACACTGCAAAATAAAAAATAATTCGCAATCATGTCATAAACTAAGCCTTCCATCCGACAAAATGTACACTTTCTCAGGGTCCATCACGCCCGTAGAGACTTCTTTGAACGAATCCAGAGTTACCAATGCACACTTTGCTGGAATTATGTGGAAACCCAACTGCTTCTAGTGTACAATGGATATTGGACAATCCCTTCACATATGAATAGGGAAATTAACATTCAAACATTGGAAATGCCCTCCTTTTTTCATGCAGAAGAAATATATATAACACATGTACTCTTTTACGCAGAATTTTTCACGGGTTTAGTTTAGTATTTCATCAAAGCACATGTTCTGTCAAAAATAAGTTTTCACAGGATTAGGTGCATTCACATCACCCAAGGTTTAGTAATAATTTCACTATAATCAACATCTTATCAATATTTACAAAGAGCAACCGAGCTTATTAAACAAAGAGCAACAAACATAAAAATTCGACAGAGAACAAGAACACTTCAAACAAATTCGGTAGCACAATTAAAAGCAATGAAAATTCACATCTATGAGCTAACTCCACCACATTATTGACTCCAAAAAAATACATTACATTGTGGGGATAAATAAATTTTAATTTGAAAGAAACATTGAATAACAATACACTTTTGAGTTTAAAAACCATATTCAATATTTATGAAACAACTAATACTTGGGAGCACGAGCATGGGAAATAAGGAGGGGGTTTCCATAGCAGTGTTGCATGTTGTTTCTTGGATTTTCTCCACAGGAAAGCCGTCTCTCCTTCCCTGACCATCTCCTCCCCTTCATCAACGCCAATATTTCCCATTAAAACTGGTCTCTTTTCTTTCTTTATTTCCCGCTGCTATCAACAAACATCCTCATTGAATCCCAACGTTTTTCCTTTTTCTCACATTGTCTTGAACCCACAACCTTCTTAATAATGCAGACCCTCTCCATTTTAACCTAACTATCCTCGTATCAATATAGTACCGAGTTTTTAATGGACAAATCATAACCGTTTGGAAGTTATGATTACAACGTGGCTATTATCTATTTATCTCTTTATGAAGATATGGCGAGAGTGCCATACATAACACTTGTATGGTAAGTGTTTTAAAGTTTTCTAACCAACATGTTTCTTTATAAAATTTATTAAATAAATTTTTTCCTTTCCTTTTCTTAAGAAGTAACATATGTATATTCTTTTATAATATTGTTTATTAATACATGGATTTCTACTATCCAATAGGCCATAAGAATCTACTAACCACTTCTCACCGGATGTTGCACATTTTCATTTATCTCATATTTTTCACTATTGAAGAATCGGAGTAGTAGTGAGAATGTTACATCCTCCCTCCCTTAAAGCTACGTTGTCCTCAGTGTAGCTATCTTCAAATCCTTTTGTCTTCCACATGTGTTTCCCTTTGCAAGTATCAACCTTCATCTTTTTTTGCTTGCTTTGGAATTTCTTCAAAATGTGTGGAAATCTCTTTGCCTTTCATAACATGTGGTTTACACAAACACTATAAGATTTTTTTCCATGATGATCACAAATATATATACATAAATATGATTTGTTTGTTAATCAAAAGGAACATAAGAAAAAATAAATGCTTTTGCATCATACTGTTGTTGTTATGCATAACAACATTTTTTTTGAAGATTAGCCTTACCCTCAAAGATATACCTACAACATCTGTCATTCGTACATGGCATATTCAATATTCATAATCTATGACAAAATCATTTATGCATTTTCATTTCATAGCAAATCGTTTAATGTCCATACATTCCATATGGTAGCATCTTTATGCAAGTACTTTCTAATCTTTTCCACTTTGCTTTGCAACATAAGCAATCATTTCGAACTAAAATAACATGTGCATATTCTTACATTCCTCACATTTTTGAAAACATATACTAACAAAAAATCATTACCAAAGAACATAGCAACAATCATTTAATCACATTTTTCACACGAGGATCCACCTCATATATAACTTTATAGCCAAAGTTCTATCCTTCATCACATCATAGTGCATAAAATACCAAAAATAATATTCACACACACATAACTCTTGGATGACATTAATGTTTCAAGCATTTCTTACTGAAAAAATATTTAAGAAGTTCTAGAATTCACATATACATGAGGGTCATCTCCTCACAGAACCACAAGTTCACGTGCAAGCCTCCTCATCCTGTATATATAATATTCATCTAATATAAGGATGATACCATTCATTGACTTTTTACAGCTCTCATGTGTATCTCCTACATAGAGCCTGGAAGCACTCAATGTCTGAAAACCCACATATTATTGAGCTTGAAAGCTCAACATCACAATGGTTTCCACTACAGAACTTAACACCTCACTTGGGTGCTCTCCAAAAGTTCTAGTTCAGAGCCTAACACCTCCTCTAGGTGATCACTGATAACTCTTTTTCCTAGGAAGCTAACACCTCATAAGGGTTCTCACTAGAAACTCTGTACTAACTTATCAAAAATTGCAAAGCCTGAACATCTTAGGTGCTTCAGAACAAACACGCTCAACACCAAACTTAGTTTCTCTTGCTTAATCACATAGTTTAAATATCCAATATTCATAAATTGGTTAATCATGTATATATTAGAATTTGAATGCCCTTTATATCTTCAAGCAGATAGTTCTAATAATGTTTGCAGCAAAAGAATGGAGAATGAATATACGAACTGAACAAAACAAACCACACAGGAAACAGAAAAGTATTTCTCAGGAATTTACAGTATAATTCACAATAATAATATCCGGCATTACAATAGTTTACGTAGGTAGAATTCGAATGCATGGGATATGAATTCGAATCCTCCAAGTGGATATCACTATATCTAACTGAATCTCTAACTCAAGGTCTCCCAATCAATATCGGAGTCTAAATATACAACTCCCTGATGACCAATAACTCCAACAACCAATGACAACTAGTTAACTTAGTGCAACTGAGTGTGGTAGGTAGGAAAAGCATTCCTCCCCATGCAACCATGCATTATCCATGCATTTGTAGCGCTAGCTTAACTGACTGTGAAGTAACTGAATGTAACTGGGGGGCTAACTAATACTAACTAGTACTCACACCAATTACCTAAAGTAGGTTGGTGTCGAGACTCCTAGTGGCTCCTAAAATTTAGGGATTGGTCTAGGAGGCGCCCTAACTGATGCATGCAAATGTAGTAAGTGGAAGTTAACCTCTAGTAGTGTTCCCCACACTTCAATGATTGGTACATGTGGTCCCATTGGGCTAGGTGGACCCCATTTTACTAGTGGACCCAAATATTTAATTAAGGGTCCTAAGTTAGGAAATAATTAATCTAATAGACATTTGACCAAGGGAGGATTAATAATCCTAACACCCCCCTGAATCCTAACTTGGAAAATAGTGGGCCCTGGTAACAAGACCACAGGTCACCCAAATACAATCTAGCAGATAATAAAAAATGTTGCTTAATACAACTGAGGAAATAGGGGAAAACCTCATGGGAACCCCCCCCTAAAAAATAATCAGGAAAATAGAAATCTGCAAGCTATCTTTAGAAGAAAGAAGCTTCCTCCTTAGAAAAATAACTTGAGCAAAAACATTGTTTCCAAATTGCAACTCTATGCAACAGCATGGTCCATCAGTGGACCTCTCAATGTACTTCTGAACTAATGACTTTGTTTGTTTCTGCTGGATGGTAAAGGTAGGAAATGATCAGTTTTCTGCTTTTGTGAGCCATGCAGTTGATCATTCCCCATCATCAAGTAGCACCGACCTGGAACTTTGCTACACCATTCTATAGAGAATGAATTAGTGAGGGCTAGTGCAGCATGCTCATTCTGATACTGGGACCTTGTTCTTCTTCTGTCTTCTGGAACTCTAGCACCACTTCCAGCTGCATCAAGAAGCTTTTGAGCCCATTTGGGTTTAGGCTTCTGATTCGAAATGGGTACTGGATCTAGTCTAGAATATCTTGAGATTTAGTCTCAATAACAGGATCATGTTGTATGCGATCTTCTTCATTTGAATCTGAAACCTGTAGCACATCATCATCATCAAAAATAGGTGGAGAAATAGTTATACCTTCCTGTGCTGCTGGAGGAGTATCATGCAGTTGATCTTCTTTGAAATGGACACTTCTTTCAATGAAGCATCTTCTAGTAGCAAACTCCATCAGTTTGTAAGCTTTTGCGTCTTCTACATATCCCAGCAGAATGCATTCGCTACTTTGGGCTTGGAAGGGCTTCTTCTTATTAAGTGGTATTTTGGCCCAAGCTTTGGAACCAAAAACTCTCAGATGTGAGACATTGGGATTTTAACCATGCAGTGCTTCGAATGGTGTGACCCCAACCACTAACTTGTGGGGAACCCTATTCTGCAAGTATGAAGCACAGTTTACTGCTTCATCCCAAAGAGAAAGAGGTAGATGCTTGGCATGGAGAAGGAATGTTTCCATCTCTTTCAATGATCTGTTCTCCCTCTCAGACACACCATTCTGCTATGGTGCATATGGGACTGAGTGTTCCATTCGAATCCCCTCTGATTCACAAAAAAATTGGAAATATCTTTTGACATATTCTCCTCCTCCATTGGATCTTATTGACTTGATCTTCTTATTTGAAACTGTTCTCAACCATAGCTTTAAAACTTTTAAAAGTCTCAAAAACTTTCGATTTTTGTTTCATGAAGTAGATCCAGTAGTACATAGAACAATCATCAATAAAGGTTAGGAAATACCTGCAACCATTAATGGATTTTGTGGGCATAGGTCCTGCTACATCATTGTGTCTCAAATCAATTGTCGAGACAGCTCTATGTGCCTTCCCAACATCATACTTATTTTCTGGATGATTACCTACCAAGCACCCAGCACATACTCCATTGGAAGTTTGGATGGAGGAACAACCTTCAACCATGTTATCATTGTGGAGCTGCTTCAGATATTTGAAATTGAGATGGCCCAATCTCTCATTCCAAATCTTGCTGGTGTTTTTAGCATGAGACAATAAAGTTGTAGGAGGTGAAACATGTGAGAAATGTGAAAACTCATAAGCTTTGGTAGAGTGATTTGCAATACCTTTCGCTACAAGCTTTCCAGTGGCTTTTTCTGTGATCTCAACTGATTCTGAATCGAATGTGACCCTCTTGGGAGAGCCTGTATGAGTCATCTGGTAAATAGATAACAGATTAACAGCAAGGGAGGGAACATATAAGACATTCTTGAACTCACCATGCTTCGCTCTAGCTGAGCCCCTTCCTTCTGTTGGAATCTGGGAATCATCTCCCATGTGAATGTTAGGCCCCTTTGATAGTGAAAGAGTAGAGAAGGATTCTTTGGAGGAAACCATGTGGTTGGAGCCTCCATAATTTATAATGTATGCTAAGGATGGAGAGAGAGTTGCTTTCAAACAATGACACCTTTTGGTATCTTCTATCGATGTTCCTTCATCAGGATTATTTTCTCTTGGAGGGGAAATGTTGTGCTGCCTGAGAAGAGCGGACATCTCATCAAGTTGCTTCCTCATACACTGTTCTTCAAGATGGTACCCCTTTTCACAATAAGGACATAACTTCTTTTCAAATTTCTTCTTCTTAGAGCCGGAGGCCCCTCCAAAAGCTTGTTGATTTTGTTTAGGCTTTGAATCAGCTTCCTTTGGACCCTTCTTCTTTGATTTCCCCTTTGTTTACGCTTTGGAAGAGTCAGTAACTAAGAGAGATTGATCTTTGGAGGTCTGGATGACTCCCATTCGAATCAATTTGTCTTGCTCCTTAATTAAGGACTCGAAAAAAGAATCTAATGAAGGAAGTTTCCAATCAGGAAAGCTTTCCCACTTGGAATGAAACATAGAGACATATACAAAGTACTCAGGGCCTAGTTTGCTGAGTATGGAAAGGACATTTTGCTCATCCTTCCGCTCTATTTTTCACTGTCTGCATTGGAGCACTAGAGACTAGAATTTAGAGAAGAATTACTCAGTAGTCTCAAAATTGCTGGGATGTAAGGATACCAACTCATTCTCGAGAATGTGTCCCCGAAGCTCATCTTGTTTGTTAAACAAGATATCAAGCTTCTCCCAGGATTCTCTGTGATTCCTCAAGCCTTCTAGGTGGAAGAGGAGATCTCTGGATATATAAGTACATAAGTACCCAAATGCTTCATCACAATGGTTCATAAACTTGTTCCGCTCAATCGGATGATGAGGCTCAGCCTCCCATCCATGTATGATCCTGTGCTATCCATGCTTGCGCAAGGCCGGCTGTATATCAATCTTCCAATCAAGATAATTAGAAGTTGTGAGGATCCGTGTCTCAGGAGTTTGAGAACTCATAATTGCTCTGGCTGGAAGACTGCAAATACTTCTCACAAGCTACGTAGAACCTGTCAATTTCACTGCAATTGCACACTAAAACATATAAACTGTTAGAATCATGCTTTTCCTCTCGGCATGAACATGTTTTCAAGGTCCGTCACGCCCTCACAGCTGCTTTGAATAAATCCAGAGCTAGCAAATTTTCATAGGGGACTTATGTGGAAACCCAGCTGCTTCTTATGCTCGATGGGGAGAAACAAGCATGGAACCTGCCTGAGAAGGCTCTGATACCATATTAGAATTTGAATTCCATTTAGATATTTAAGAAGATAGTTCTAATAATGTTTGCAGCAAAATAATGGAGAATGAAGATACAAACTGAACAAAACAAACCACACAGGAAACAGACAAGTATTGCTCAGGAATTTACAGGATCATTCACAATAATAATATCCGGTGTTACAATAGTTTACATAGGTAGAATTCGAATGCATGGGATATGAATTTGAATCCTACAAGTGGATATGACTGTATCTAACTGAATCTCTAACTCAACATCTCCCAATAAATATCGGAGTCCAACTAGACAACTCTCTGATGACTAATAACTCCAACAACCAAATACAACTAGTTAACTCAGTGAAACTAAGTGTGCTAGGTAGGAAAAGCACTCCTCCCCATGCAACCATGCATTATCCATGCATTGGTAGCGCTAGCTTAACTGACTGTGAAGTAACTGAATGTAACTAGGGGCTAACTAAGACTAACTAGTACTAACACCAATTAACTGAAGTAGGTTGGTGCTGGGACTCCCAGTGGCTCCTAAAGTGTAGGGTTTTGTCTAGGAGGCTCCCTAACTGATGCATGCACATGCAGTAAGTGGAAGTTAACCTCTAGTAGTGTTCCCCACACTTCAATGACTGGTACATGTGGTCCCATTGGGCCAAGTGGACCCAATTTTACTAGTGGACCCAAATATTTAATTAAGGTTCCTAGGTTAGGCAATAATTATTCTAATAGACATTTGACCAAGGGAAGATTAATAATCCTAACATGATACTTGTCTTTAAAATATTTGTTTAGTGTAGAAAAGTTTCTTGGAACAAGTATAAATACAATTCTAAAATGGAGATTTTATACAACTATACGGTTAATTGCCTAGAATCTTAAGTTTAAAACTGTTTTCCTGCAGCTTAAATTGCCACTAGTAACTAGAGAGATTTATTTACTACAGAACCTACCATTCTCTTATGCTCACTAAGAGTTCTAGTATAGAGCCTAACATCCCACATATGTTCTCTGACAACTCTGTGTTATTTCATGAATGCATTCAATAGAGCCTTCACCTCTGCGATCTCTGGCATCTCTCCTTTTTCTAGTTCTCTTGTTCTCTATAATCCCTCTGCATGCCCTCTTCTTTTTTCCTAGGACTTTTATAGCAACTAACTAACTCTCCTTAGTATTGGCCACTTGTCTTCGTAAAGAATGTTGAAGATTTGGTAATTGCTTTAAACCCAAGTTTCTATCAATTACAACAACCTATGTTTGATATCATTTCACAAAAAAACATTGTTTACGGGAAATATCATAATCATCACAGAGCATATTTTAATACTTCTAGCAGCTATTCATATACAAACCAATTCAAAAATTCTATGAATCAATTGCCTTAACACAGACATGCCATGTACATCACTCATCATCCTTAATAATATTATAGTTACCATAATCAAGTATTTCAGTAGAATTTTTAAACCTCTAACAAGTATATTATCGTCATGTCAAGTTATCTAAACTATGTTTTTATCGAAATGTGTTTGTTTAATCAAATGATAACATCTTCCTAACCTTTCATAATAATTAAGAAATCATATAGAATCTAGATGTCACCTTTTTCCATAGAGAAATTTATCTTTTGCTTTCAACCACCTCATTGATTCCCATTCAACAATGTTTTCTTGCATCCATGTGTACCTACACTCCTTAAACACAATTTCTTGCCAGAAATGATTGCATCATAATATCATAAGGAAACTATAAAACATAATAGCAAATTTCTATTTTGAATGCTTATAAACCTTCAACATAACAAAATTTTCTTTTACTTAATTTCAATGCATCACTTTCATGACAAATTAATCGTAACCACACTTGTATATACCTTTCAGTGATCTGCACTTTAAGCAAAATGCATTCCTTTTTTCTATAAGCTTTTGGTGTTTCCTTAACTCATTGCATTGATAGGCGCTCTATAGCCCAGTATGGGGGAGATCTTGTAACGTTGTGTAACATTCCTCATGTAACGTTCCTCTTGTAAATGTCAGCCATACAAAATAAAATTTTTAATTATTCTCCAAAATAAATGTTGGCCACAAAAACAACCTAATATGGGGGAGATGTTGTAATGTTCCTACCTAACAAAACAATAAAAAATAAAAAAGTTTAATTATCGGCCAAAAAAAATGTCGGTTAGAAAAACAACACAATATGGGGGAGATGTTGTAATGTTCCTACTTAAGAAAATAATTAAAAATAAAAAATTGAAATATACGCAAAAAAAAATGTTGGTAGTGCACATGGTTTTAAAACCATGTGCAAGGCCCCCTAAACAACCCATGGTTTTATTGTACATGGTTTAGAATGGCCTTGCAAATGGTTTTAAAATCACGTGCAACTCCTAAACAACCCATGGTTTTAAGACCATGTGCAAGGCCTCCTAAACAACCCATGGTTTTAGGAGGGCCTTGCACATGGTTTTAAAACCATGTATGGGGAGATGATGTAATGTTATTTCCTAACAAAATAAAACATAATAAAAAAATATTATATGTTGACCTTAAATACAAAGATGTGTATTTTGGTTTGAATCACACCAAAGCTTTTGAGTGCAATACTTAAGAAGAGGTTTTCACCTTCAAAGATTTGATCCCTCTTGACGCGTGATAGAGCCTAGGATTTGGATCTATGCTGGTATTATTGATACCATGCATTCAACTTCTCCAAGCTTGCAATATAAAATACCATTATGCACATGCCATGATGAACATTGTTAACATACAGTTGTATTCTTTTCTAGCAACCTTTAACCAAACAAACCAAGTACATTAGAATTGATGTCTACATGAAATATTAGGTCATGTCATTAAATTACACCTACCCATTTAAATATTTAGGAGTAGCTCTTCACACAATTAAAACTACCACTTGTTTATTCCATCAATTTACAATCTTATCCCAAGACTTATCTTCCAAATATTATAATCCTCACTCATTTAGTTTCTAGCATAAGCCTTGTCACATAACTATGCTTATCCTTATAAGGAATCTAGGTGTATGGCTACATCTTAACTGTAACAAACCTTAACACTAGTAAATATGATCAATATTGTATAAAGTTTCAACTATAATGCATCTAAGTGTATGGAAGTAACATACTAGCTACATGTTAACACATAGTCTCTTTCTGATACTAAATATCATTCAAATATCTAATGAAATCAAACACATCACCTTATCATAGTTCGAACAAAACTTCACTCTTCATCCATGTATTTTCGTATTTCATTTATGCAACTAGATTCATACATTAAAACATATGACTCTAAGTGAACAAGTTCATGTAGTTGACACTCATAACACTATTCTTTCTATACTCTACACGCTAATAAGTAGACATCAAGTCTCATATTCAAATACTCAATTCTTGATAAGGTTCACAGGTATTGTATGCAAGCGAGTACATTAGGCCGAGTGTTCTAAACCTTCTCTAATACCATTTGTAACATACCCAATTTTCAAATGGTGATTTTAGGAAATGGGGTAAAACTTTTTCTTAAAACATATCATTTAACCAATCAAATTTTAACACTAAAGAATAATTTTTATCATAAGGTGGATACACTCTTTTAACATAAATCTGTAAATCATTTTGATCATCAACCATATCTTTATTCCATTGGGTGTGAATAATAATATGAGGTCTTAAAATTTGATCCAAAAAAGGAAACTTAACACCATCTTAAACATCATAGAAGGAAAACTTATAAGAACATATGCAAATCATTCATCGTCCTAAACCTATAAAGAATACTTGAGGTTACATACACTTAAAAAGAATCTTAACAACATTCTTACAATCATTAATCAATTGTACCTTCACATTCATAGAAACATATGTTTCTTCTTGAGTCAAATTGCATAAATAAAATATATAAGAAATAAATGGAAGAAAGAGACACCAATATATGTGGTTCACCCCTAACCAGGGGCTACGTCCACCAAAATTGTTAATATTTTATTTTGTTTCACAAAGTGAGTTACAATTCTGCAGCATATCCACTACAATTAATTTTACTATTCCTAAAGATCCCTTTCTAAAACATAATCACAAAACTCATTACTTAGTTAAAACCTCTAGATTCAATAAAAGTCTCCATAATTTTCCTACGAAAGGAGCTTAACTTATATATAATCATATCCCATAGAGTGGCTCACATGGATTTGAAAGCTACTAACCAAATGTAGAGTTTAAATTTGATCATAAATTAAAATTATAAACTCTTTTATTTTTCAGACTTCAACCTTGATTATAAAAATTCATATTCTTAGTAGTGAAAGTAAAATTACCACGAAAAAAAATTGTAACTAAGAAAAATAATTATGATTACAACCAAGAAAACAATCTCATTGTTCCTAAAGCTTCATATTAAAATCTACTCTTAATTAAGTCATCTATAAAACTTATCCTATTATTTTATTATATACTCAACCATAAAATTTGTGATCTTTTGATGGAGAAATATTCTATTTTAAGTTCCATTAATAAGAACTTTGAGTCCTTCCCATTAAATCTCTCTCCAAGAGAGACTACTCTTTTCACCCAATGAACTAGCCCTATAGTAAACTCCGTATAGGGATGACTGTCATTATAAAAGGTGTTATAATATTCTCAAATGAATGATAAGATAGAGTATTCTTTACCATTAAATACATTTAATGGTTTAATATATAACTCATTAATCTAATTATTTCCACTAAAAATAGTTCTTATAAAAACTGGAGGTAGATTCGTTAAAGGAAATCTTCCTCTTCCTTAAATCAAAAGTTTAAGAAATATATATAACACATACTCTTTTACGCACAAGTTTTCACGGGTTCAGTTCACTATTTCATCAAAGCACACGTTTTTGTCAGACATAAGTTTTCCACTACTCAAGAATTGGAGTAGCTTAGTATCGGAGTAGCAGTGAGGATGTTACATCCCTCCTTAAAGTTACATCGTCTTCAGTGTAGGTATATTCAAAGCTTTTTGTCTTCAACATGTGTTTGCTTTTGCAAGTATCAAGCTTCATATTTCTTTGCTTGCTTTGGAATTTTTTCAAAATGACTCGAAAACTCTTTTCCTTTCATAACATGTGGTTTACACAAACATTACAAGATTTTTTTCCATGATTATCACAAATATATATACATAAATATGATTCGTTTGTTAATCAAAAGGAATATAAAAAAAAAATGCTTTTGCATCATACTGTTGTTGTTGTCCATAACAATTTTTTTTTAAAGATTAGACTTACCCTCAAAGATATACCTACAACATATGTCAGTCGTACATGGCATATACAATAATCATAATCTATGACAAAATCATTTATGCATTTTCATTTCATAGCAAATAGTTCAATTTCCATACATTCCATATGGACATTGAACTAGTTACTTGCATTTTCCTTTGCAAATGGAAGAATTCTGAAAGGACTACTCACCACTTGTCTTCGTAAAGAATGTTGAATATTTGGTAACTGTTTTAAACCCAAGTTTTTGTCAATTGCAATGATATCATTTCACAAAAAACATTGATTACGAGAAATATCATAATCATCACATATCATATTTTAATACTTCTAGCATCTATTCATATAAAAACCAATTAAAAAATTATACGAATCAATTGCCTTAACATAGACATGCCATGTGCACCACTCATCATCCTTAATAATGTTATAGTTACCATAATCAAGTATTTCAGTAGAATTTGTAAACCTATAACAAGTATATTCTCATCATGTCAAGTTATCTAAACTATGTTTTGTCGAAATGTGTTTGTTTAATCAAATGATAACATCTTCCTAACCTTTCATAATAGTCAATAAATCATATAGAATATAGATGTTACATTTTTCCATCGATAAATTTATCTTTTGCTTTAAACCACCTTATTGATTCCCATTCAACGGTGTTTTCTTGTAGCCATGTGTACCTGCACTCCTTACTCACAATTTCTTGCCATAAATGATTGCATCATAATCTCATAAGGAAACTATATTTAACATAATAGCAAATTTCTATTTTGAATGCTTATTAAATTTCAACATAACAAAATTTTATTTTACTTAATTTCAATGCATCATTTTCATGACAAATTAATCGTAACCACACTTGTATATACCTTTCATTGATGTGCACTTCAAGAAAAATGCATTCCTTATTTTCCACAAGTTTTTGGCCTTTCCTTGACTCATATTATTGATACCATTCATTCAACTTCTCTAAGCTTGCAATGTAAAATACTATTATGCACATGACATGTTGAACATTGTTAACATAAATTTGTATTCTTTTCTAGCAACCTTTAACGAGAAAAACCAAGTACATTATAATTGATGTCTACATGATATATTAGGTCATGTCATTAAATTGCACCTACCCCATTAAATATTTAGCAGTAGCTCTTCACACAATTAAAACTAGCACTTGTTTATTCCATCAATTTACAATCTTATCGCAAGAATTATCTTCCAAATATTATAATCCTCACTCATTTTATTTCAAGCATTAAGCGTTGTCACATAACTATGCTTATCCTTGTAAGGAATCTAGGTGTATGGCTACATCTTAGTTGTAACAAACCTTAACACTAAAATATGACCAATATGTATAAAGTTTCCACTATAATGTATGTAAGTGTATGGAAGTAACATACTAGCTACATGTTAACACATAGTCTCTTTCTGATACTAAAGATCATTCAAAATATCTAATTAAATCAAACACATCACCTTGTCATAGTTCGAACAAAACTTCACTCTTCATCCATGTATTTTCATATTTCATTTATTCAACTAGATTCATACATTCAAACATATGACTCTAAGTGAACAAGTTCATGTACTTGAAATTCATAAAACTATTCTTTCTATACTATGCACACCAATAAGTAGACATAAAGTCTCATATTCAAATACTCAATTCTTAATAAGGTTCACATCATACTTGTATGCAAGCGAGTCCATTAGGTCAGAGTATTGTAAACCTGCTCTGATACCATTTGTAACAAGTATATTTCTTGTGGAAATTGGATAATAAATAAAGTCTTATGTTCCCTAATTAGTTTGATACCATGTATCATCAAAGAATATAGAATAGTTTTATTTGAAAGTGGAAGTGTATCGGAAAATAAAGAATGTGATATGTTTGATTTCATTAGATTGTAAAGGTTTGAATGCAATGTCATGTTAACAATAACTTTAATTTAGATGCCCATACAAATATATCGTTATAATATTTTACATGCATCATGTTGACTCAAATGCTAGTCTATGCATAACTTACTGAGACTATGATGGAAGAGTTTTGGAACATAGTCAGTTCATATATGATAATTGTTTAATGGATATATAATGTAGTTAAGCTAGTAAATAGCTTAATAATTTAATAGTTATTCAAGTTTACAACAAGTAAGGTAAAAGTTATGATTAGTACACTAGGAAATCGGCTTAATGAGTAATGTATGTAGGTAGAAGCAACGAAGTTGAAATTGTAGGAATGGCTAGTTGGACTATAAGGCCATGACTCTGATTATATGCTAGATTACGTATGATAAATGCATAGGGATTTTGCATAAAGATAGAATTTGTTGCATCTAGGTTGTGCATTATGTATAACTTTGGTGTCTAATTACATCAGAGAATAAACATATTGATATATATAGTCTTATGTCTTGCTTAAAATCACATTGGTAAAGAGAATATGATGTAAATAAACATTGCAAAAGTTGTTAGTGTAATGTACATGTACACTTGTTAACAAGAAACTTTGCCAAACTGAAGCAAAGATAATGTCATTTGGTAATGTCAATTCAAGCTTATATAAGTAAGGTATGAATTTGTCTTAAGGTGTAAGTTAGTGAAAATAATTTACAGCTAAGTTGTCGAGAAAGTAATGCATTGAAATTAAGTAAAAAAATATTTTGTTTATAAGCATTCAAAATAGAAATTTGCTATTATGTTTTATAGATTCCTTATGAGATTACGATGCAATCATTTCTGGCAAGAAATTGTGATTAAGGAGTACAGGTACACATGGTTGCAAGAAACCACCATTGAATGGGAATCAGTAAGGTGGTTGAAAGCAAAAGATAAATTTCTCGATGGAAAAATGTAACATTTAGAATCAATATGATTCATTGATTGTTATGAAAGGTTAAAAATATATATATATATATATTTTATTAAAACAAACAAATTTATAGCAAAATATAGCTTAGATAACTTGTTATGCCGAGAATATACTTTGCTCGCAATTTTGAAATTTTCAATTGAAATACTTGAGGATGGTAACTGTAGCATTTTGAGAATGATCAGTTGTGTATATAGCATACCTATGATAAAGAAATTGATTTATGCAAGTGATAAAGTGTTGTTAAATATGTTGTAATTGAAAGTGCTTTGAGATTATTACACGTAATGAATTATGGCAGTACCAAAAGACCATAACTTAATAATTGGATATTTATGTATATATATAACCTGCAATAAGAATACTAAATGTAATACATCTAAATACGGATTAGATAAAGAGTTATGAAACTTTTGAGCTGATCACGTGGGACGCCTTGGGTTATAAGGCTCTTAAACTTATAAGAAATGTTTCTACACTAAACAAAACCGATTAATGAAAATGAAGTAGAAAATTGTTTTGGTGTTGAGCTTGTTGGGCTCTAGAGAACCTAAAGTATTTAGTCTCATTATGCATAATTACAAGATGTAATGTGACTTGGAAACTGAGACTTAATTTTTAGATAAACAAACTGAAATATTGAAATGGTTGAACACAAAATATTTATGAATTAAGTAGAGCTGCTATGGAGCACCTCGGAGAGGTGTTAGGCTCTGAATTTTCGTATAAGTTAGTACAAAGTTTCTAGTGAACACACTTGTGAGGTGTTAGGCTCTGTTGAGCGCTCTATGATATTAAGTCCCAGGCCTAGGCAAAGAGCTATCTGTGAGCACCTAGAGGAGGTGTTGGGATCTTAAGCAGAACTACCAGAGAGAACCTAGGTAAGGTGTTAGGTTCTGTAGTGATATCTTTTTTGTTGTTAAAATTTTAAAATAAAAGATATGTGGACATCCATAATTCTAAGTAGGAGATAGGCTCGATAGCTATAAAAATATAATGATGGGTATCATTCTTATATCAGATAAATATTATATATACAAGTTGAGGAGGCCTTCACGTGAACTTGTCATTTCGTGAGGCTATAAACTTCATGTATTTATGCATGCCAAAAATTCTGAAAGAAGATTTCAGCCAAGTGTTTGAAGCATCAGTTCTGTATAAAAGGTATGTGTTTGTGATTTTAGTATTTTGTGCACCGTGATATGATGAATCATTAAACATTAATTGCAAGATTATGTATGAAGTGAATCCTCTTGTGACAAATGCGATAAAAACATGTTTATTATGTGAATTGGTAATGTTTTTAAATTAGTATATGTTTTATAATATGTGAGAAACTAATGGTTATCTACATAGTATAATAGTTAAAATGATTACTTATGTTCGCAAGCGAACTGAAAGTGATTAAAGGAAACTTTGGAAGAAGTACCACCATACCATAGGTATAGACGTAAGGTTGAATATGACAAGATAGGTGTTATGAATTATTTTTATGAATGATTCTATTTAATTCAAGAATTTTTGTGATTAAGAATGTTGCAAGTTTTTTTTTTTGTTTGACAAAAACGGTTAAAATTTAATTAAAGACTGGCAAAGGGGCTGCCAGGGCCTTACAAAGCATATTCAGATTCATTATTCTGATCTTCCTTTTCAGCTTGATTCCTTTTCTACTGCTGAGCTTGGTGGTCTTCCTTTCCTTACCTTTAAGGGATTGGGCAAAATGAGCTTCCTCCATTGACAATAAGCTGGTTTTTGTTTAGAAGAGCACCACGATTGGCTTCAGCGTCCGCAAGGCTGTTTAGATTCCTGAGCACATGCTGAGCCTTATAAATTCTGAAGTGAGAGAGGAGAAGGCTGACTTTCCTGAAGATTTGGCCAAGATGAATGTCCGAGGGAATCTTCTTGGTATGAACCGCTTTAATTATCAGCCTGGAGTCCCCGAAAATATTAATCTTTTGGATGTTCAGATTTCTTTCCTGGATTAGGCCCTGCCACAGCGCTAGGATTTCAGCTTGGTTGTTGGAAGCATGTCCTAGGCCCCATGCATAGGACGGGTGGATTTTGCCTGTAGGTTCAAAAATAATACCGCCTCCTCCAGCTTGCCCGGGGTTCCCTTTCGAGGCCCCGTCGAAGAAGAGACACCAATCATTTAGCATTGATCTCCATTTGATAAAGTCCATTTCAGCCAGTCTAATTTCCCGGTTGGCCTTGTGGGGCAAGTTCGTGGCTTCATTGCTATTTTGAGCTGGCTGGAACTCCTTAACCCATTGATATTCTTCCATAGAGAGAGAGGCCTTATTGCTTTTGGGAGCCTTTGTTTTTAAAACTTCAGACAACATTATCCGGGCTTTGATAGCGATTTGAGCTGGGGCCCTGCTTTCCTCCCTGAAGATTCTATTATTTCGCTCCAGCCAAATTTTCCATGACAGGAACCTGGGGATCCACATCCACGTGGTTTTGATAAGATTTTTCTTGCTCAGGTCGTGGGGATAGAGGTAGAGCCAACGACTTACCATTTCCACTGCAGAGCTAAGAAATCTGATAGCGATGGGACCAAGCAATATTCTCCAGGCCTCTTGGGTGAAATCGCAGGCTGTGAACAAGTGATCAGCGTTCTCTTCAGCGTTTTTGCACAATGGGCATCGAGAAGGGCCAGCCCAGCCTTTCCTCTTGAGTTTATCATTGGTGAGAATGCTGTCATGAAGCATTTGCCAGGTGAAAAAATCGATTTTTGGGATGGAGGGGTAATGCCATAGAGCATTCCATGGGCCTGGATTGGGGGGAGCCCAAGGCCGTTCCAGAATAGAAGCATAACCAGCAGAGGCATAATATTTACCTGTGCCAGAGCCCCAGCCCCGTTTATCTTTAGATCTGGCAGAGATGGGCGATTTTCCTTGCAGAATATCCAACAACAACAGCGCTTCATCCTTTAGCTCGTTCGGATAATCTCCCAGGTTCCAGCTTACCCAGGATTCGTTTTCATCATTTCCCCATGAGGAAATATCCCACAGCGTGCTGCAGTTGTTGTCAGTAAGCCAGTCTTGGATGTTCCTTAGCTCGTTTAGGCTGTTCAAGGATTGATCTCCTAAAATAGAATCGTCCCAGATTTTTATGTTTGCACCATTTCCAGGTATCCAAGTGAGCTTGGCTTTGAAGTAAGGCAAGGCTTTTTTGCAGAGCATGAAGATCGGAGAACCAGTCTGCCTTTTAGGAGGCTTATCTAGACATCTTTTCCTATTGCCTGTGAAGTATTTTTTCCGGAGGATCTGCTTGCTCCAGTTATTCTTGCCAGAGATAATATTCCAGAGAATTTTACCACCCATGGCTAGATTTTGGATGGCAACATCTCTGAAACAATGTTGCAAGTTTAACTAGAGAATGTTTCTCTCAATTTAAAAAGGATCATATCTATACATATGTGTTGAGATAAATGTTAGAAATAGCTTGTTATATTTGTGAAAAGTACAGGTTCAAAAATACAAAGAACCTTGAAGATATTGAAAGAAATGCCAAGGAAAGCAAAGATAAATGAGACTCAATAATTACAAGAAAAACTGTACATTGAAGTCAAAATCTTGAAAGACACCAACATCGAGGACGATGTACCAACATCATAGATGTATGTAACATCTACAATAAAAACACTGTAGGTAAAAACTAGTTGATGTTGTTAATATCTTAACTTTGGCAAAAGTGCCGAAATAAAATATCAATAAAATAGTTTAGTTAAGTTATGTTATAGTCACCATAATTAATCGAAAACCATTTTTTATATATATATATATATTCAAACAAATTCGGTAGCAGAACTAAAAACAATGAAAATTCACAACTATGAGCTAACTCCACAACATTATTGACTCCACACAAATACATTGCATTGTGGGGATAAAGAACTTTTACTTTGAAAGAAACATTGAATAACATTACACTTTTGAGTTTAAAAACAATATTCAATATTTATGAAACAACTAATACTTACGAGTACCAGCATGGGCAATAAGGAGGGATTTCCATAGCAGTGTTGCATGTTGCTTCTTGGATTTTCTCCGCAGGAAGGCGGTCTCTCCTTCCTAGGCGTCTCCTCCCCCTTCATCAACGCCAATATTTTCCATTAAAACTGGTCTCTTTTCTTTCTTTATTCCCCCGCCACTATCAACCAACATCCTCCTTGAAGCCCAACGTTTTCCATTTTTTTCCCGTTGTCTTGAACCCACAACCTTCTTAATCATGTAGACTCCTCTCCGTTTTAACCTAGATGTCCTCGTATCAATATAGTACCTAGTTTTTTATGGACAAATCATAACAGCTTGGAAGTTATGATTACAACGTGGCTATTATCTATTTATCTCTTTATGAAGATATGGCGAGAGTTTCATACATAACACTTGTATGGTAAGTGTTTTAAAGTGTTCTAACTAACATGTTTCCTTATAAAATTTATTAAATAAATTTTTTCCTTGCCTTTTCTTAAGAAGTAACATATGTATATTCTGTTATAATATTGCTTATTAATACATGGATTTCTAGTATTCAATAGGCTGTAAGAATCTACTATCCGCTTCTCACGGGATGTTGCACATTTTCATTTATATCATATTTTCCACTACTTAAGAATTGGAGTAGCAACAAGGATGTTACATCCTCCCCACCTTAAAGTTACTTCTTTGGTGTAGGTATCAAATCCTTTTGTCTTCAACATGTGTTTTTTTTTTGCAAGTATCAAGATTCATCTTTCTTTGCTTGCTTTGGAATTTCTTCAAAATGTCTCAAATACACTTTTCCTTTCATAACATGTGGTTTACACAAACACTACAATATTTTTTTTCATGATTATCACAAATAGATATACATAAATACAATTCATTTTTAATCAAAAGGAAAATAAAAAGAATAAATGGTTTTGCATCATACTGTTGTTGTTGTTGTCCATAGTAGTTTTTTTTTTAAAGATCAGAGTTACCCTTAAAGATATACCTACAACATCTCTCAGTTGTACATGGAATATACAATATTCATAATCTATGACAAAATCATTTATGCATTTTCATTTCATAGCAAATAGTTCAATGTCCATACATTCCATATGGTAGCATCTTTACGCAAGTACATTCTAATCTTTTCCACTTTGCTTTGCAACATAGGCAATCATTTCAAACTAAAATAACATGTGCATATTCTTACATTCCTCACATATTTGAAAACATATACTAACTAAAAAGCATTACCAAAGAAAATATCAACAACCATTTAATCACATTTTTCACACGAGGATCCACCTCATATATAACTTTGCAAAGTTCTATCCTTCATCACATCATAGTGCATAAAATACCATTAATAATATTCACACACACACACCTCTTGTATGGCATTGATGTTTCAAGCATTTATTGCTGAAAATTTCCTTAAGAAGAATCTAAAACCTCACACTCTAAATACCTCCACTCTCACTAATAGCTCTTTTTCCTAGGAGTCTAACACCTCACGAGGGTTCTCACTGGAAACTATGTACCAACTTATCAAAAATTGCAAAAATTAGAAAAGTTGAATGCATGGTGTGTTTATAATTATAAGGAAGAAGCTAAAGACTTTAGTCACTTTTAAAATATATATATTGAAAATGAGGTATAATTGTACTATTATATATGCAATCATTTCTTATTATATTATAAATATTATATTTATTATTCCTTATTGTTTCAAGAGATGAAAATGTAAAGAGGAGAATGGGTTCGTTACAAATGTTTATAATTATTACTAACTTAGGATACATGCTCTGCATTAACAAATCCAAATTATAATTATAAATATTTACCAATCTTCTTTGAGGGTAACTCTTATCTTTAAAAAAACGTTGTTATGGACAACAACAACAATATGATGCAAAATCATTTTTTTATGTTCCTTTTGATTAACAAATGAAGCATATTTATGTATATATATTTGTGATAATCATGGAAAAAATTTTGTAGTGTTTGTGTAAACCACATGTTATGAAAGAAAACGAGTATTCTAGACATTTTGAAGAAATTCCAAAACAAACAAAGAAAGATGAAGCTTGATACTTGCAAAGACAAACACATGTTGAAGACAAAAGGCTTTGAATATACCTATACCAAGGACACTGTAGCTTTAATGGGAAGAAGATGTAACAACCTCGCTGCTACTCCAATACTTCAGTAATGGAAAATATGAAATAAATGTAAATGTGCAACATACGACGAGAAGTGGTTAGTAGATTCTTACGGCCTATTGAATAGTAGAAATCCATGTATTAATAAACAATATTATAAAAGAATATACATATGTTACTTCTTAAGAAACATGTTGGTAAGAAAACTTTAAAACACTTACCATACAAGTGTTAAGTATGGCACTCTCGCCATATCTTGATAAATAGATAATAGCCACGTTGTAATCATAACTTCCAAGCGGTTATGATTTGTCCATAAAACGCTCGGTACTATATTGATACGAGTACAGTTAGGTTAAAACTGAGAGGAGTGTGCATTATTAAGAAGGTTGTGGGTTCAAGACAGCGGGAGAAAAAGGGAAAATGTTGGGCTTCAATGAGGATGTTGGCTGATAGCGTCGGGGAATAAAGAAAGAAAAGAGACCACTGTTAATGGGAAATATTGGCGTTGATGAAGGGGAGGAGTCGGCCAGGGAAGGAGAGATGACCTTCCCATGGAGAAAATCCAAAAAGCAACATGCAACATTGCTATGGAAACGCTTCTTTATTTTGGCCATCTTTAATAAACATGATGTTAAACATGTACCTTCGATGGGACCAACAGCAAAGTAAATAGTTGACTTCGCTATTGATCCGTTGGATAGACCAAACTTTCATGTGTTTTAAACTCAAGCCCTTATTTCCCATGCTCGTCCTCAACATGTGCTTTGATGAAATGCTGAACTGAACCCATGAAAACTTCTGCGTAAAAGAGTTTTTGTTATATTTTTATTCTACATGAAAGAAGGACGCAACGTTTGAATTTTAATTTCCCTCTTCATACGTGAAGGGATTGGTGGAGCTGAATAATTAGTTAAACTTTTGATTTAAGGAACAGGACGATTTCCTTTAACGAATCTACCTCCACTTTTTATATGAAATATTTTTTACTTAAAACCTTAAACGGATACTCTATCTTATAATGTCAGACGTACCTATACGGAGTTTACTATAGGGCTAGTTCATTGGGTGAAAAGAGTAGTCTCTCTTGGACAGAGATTTAATGGGAAGGACTCAAAGTTCTTCTTAAATGAACTTAAAATGGAATATTTCTCCATCAAAAGATCATAAATTTTATGGTTGAATATATAATAAAATAATAGGATAAGTTTTATTCAAAAGATCATAAATTTTATGGTTGAATATATAATAAAATAATAGGATAAGTTTTATAGATGACTTAATTAACAGTAGATTTTAATATGAAGCTTGAGGAACAATGAGATTGTTTCCTTGGTTGTAATCATAATTATTTTTATCAGTTAGAAAGAACTGACCTCATCCTTTTACTTGTAAAGGAAATATAATGTAATTTTACTTTCGCCGCTAAGAATATGAAATTTTATAATCAAGGTTGAAGTATGAAAAATTTAATTTATGATCAAATTTAAACTCTACATTTGGTTAGTAGCATTCAAATCCATGTGATCCACTCTATGGTATATGACTATATAGAAGTTAAGCCCTATAGCATAGACATTACGTAGGAAAATTATAGATACTTTTATTGAATCTAGAGGTTTTGACTAAGTAATGAGTTTTGTGATTATGTTTTAGAAATGGATCTTTAGGAATAAGAAAATTAAATGCAGTGGATATGCTGCAGAATTGTAACCCACTTTGTGAAACAAAATAATAAAATATTAACAATTTTGGTGGACGTAGCCCCTGGTTAGGGGTGAACCACGTATATTGGTGTCTCTTCTTCCATTTATTTCTTAGATCTTTTATTTATTCAATTTGACTCATACGGTTCTGGTAATTTGAATTACCCAATTTCCACATGGTGCACGCCTACATTCATGTATGGGTGAACCTTGTTAAGAATTAATTATTTGGGTATAATAAATTATGTTTACTTATTGGCATGCATGTATCAAGCTGAGAGATTGTTAAACGTGCCCTCAAATTTTATTAATATTTGTATACTTGGAAGTATCGTTTAATATCTATTACCATGCCTCAACAACTTCCTCAGACTCTCCATCAAACATTGTAGGCCTTAACTTCTTAAATTCTCCCTGCAACTCCACAGTTTTTTTCTTTTTACTTCTCAAATTTTAAGTCCTTATCTTTCTTTAAGTTCGGTGTAGGTACATGAATATTATTTGTACTTTCTTCACTACTACCACTTTGTGCTACTCCTTTTCTTTTCTTTCCAATACTGCAAGAGTTTTGACCATTATTTTTTAGTGGGTCTGTCAAACGTTTTAGGAATAATTCATTTATCTCTTCTTGATCTGATTTGGTGTTCATTAGTTTAATATTATCTGCTTTAAGTATTTCCAAATATGCTTTCAAACTTCTCATCGTTTCTAACATTTCCAGCATACTTTCCAACTTAACTCTTTACTACGTATGTTGTTAACACTTTTAGCCTCCTGCCACCACATGGCAGCTTTCCCACTCAGTTGAAAGATTGCTAAACATGCCCTCAAATTTTCATCATATATGTATACTTGGAAGTATCGTTTGATATTTAGTAACCATGCCTCATCAGCTTCCTCGGACTCTCCATCAAACAATGGAGGCCTTAACTTTTTAAATTATCCTTGCAACTACACAGGTTTTTCTTTTTGCTTCTCAAATTTTAATTCCTTATCTTCATTTAGGTTTGGTGTAGGTACATGAATAATGATTTGTAGTTTCTTCACTACTACCACTTTGTACTAGTCCTTTTATTTTATTTCCTCTACTGCAAGAGTTTTGACCATTAATTTTCGATGGGTCTGTCAAACGTTTTAGGAGTAATTCATTTAAAATCTTCTTGATTTGATTTGGTGTTCATTAGTTTAATATTATCTTCTTTAAGGATTTCCAAATATGCTTACATACCATTTGTAACATACCATCCTAAATCATAGTTAATATATAAAAAAAAAAATATTTAAGGGTTATAAAAATCTAAATACCGTTGGTGGCGGAAATTAAACCTTTAGATATGGAGTTTTTGTTTCTAGAATGAAATTCTCTAAAGTGTAACGCCAGTCGACTTAAGACTTAGGAAAGAAAACAAAGGTTAATTTATAACTTAATTAGCTCAAAGAGATAACCCTTACTCTATTGTTTATAGGTTCTAATATTTGTGTTTACCCCTCACCATCATACCCCTGGCATCGAACTAAGAGTTTTGCAAACATTATAAAACAAGTTATGGTTCACACGTCAAAATAAAAAGTGAAATTTAAACATTTCTGAATCCGTAATGTGGATTACAGCTGGAAAGCAGTCCTTGACTTTACATAGGGTTTCAAAATCAAACTCATTCTCTGAATGCTTGCTTCGTAACCGATGAGCTGCTAGACAGTCTGTAAGACTGAGTTTTACTTATGGTTAGCAACTGAGTTACAGAATGGATGTAGTGGTGAAATTTGAAGTGATCCTCAAAGGTTTTATCTAGCTCGTTCAATTAAAAGGGTTTGCAATAAAACCACATCAAAATGAAAGCGTAAGATTCACGATGCACAGCTGTAACTTATCGTTTTCTCCTAGTGGCCACTATTTCAAGTATTTGATAAACTTCTTAAGGATACATACAATCGTTTTCAATCTAGAAAACACCTCTATTTGACACTAGCGAATATTCAATGGCAGGTAAAGGGTTTGTTGTAGTTCTTTATATATATATTTTCTTTTATTTTAAATCCCATAAATAAATATTAATCTTGTCTTTATTGCAGTGTTTATAGGGATAGAGGAGGAAGGTCGACTACAGTGCTGGATTTACGACTCATAAGTTATGATTTAACCTCTTATTTCTAATTGTTGGGTCTGTCGTTTGTCAGAGGTTTCTTAAAAAGTTAGCGACTTGTTTTCCTATAGTTCTGTATTAAAGGATGCGACTGATTCCTCTCTGTCAGTGATTTTTTTAAAGGCCATTACAGACAGTAACTCCGTAGCTGGTGTTTCAATTTTTAAAATCTATACGGCTCATTTTGTAGTGGTTTAGAGTTCATATGACAATTTAACAAGGTTTAAATGTATTTTGTAAATGACTCGACTCTCTAAGGACTATATTTGAAGAACAAGGTCATACCTAGATAATCTCTGGATTCCAGGGGAATGGATTAAAAATTTAAGGCTTTACGTCGTAAATCATTTTGTGTTAGTTTAATGGTTACTTGGTTTTAATGTTTATAAAATTATTAGTCTGTGGGAAATCATTAGTTCTAATTTCAAGTAGGGGTTTGATTATATTAGGGTTTTATTTCTTTATTAAATTAACTATAAGTTCATTTCTTTTATGTTTATATCTGAAGAGTCCTTAATTCAGAAAGCAATTCGTGTTTTGGGGATTTCTTGTTACTACTTGTGTTTCTAGGTTAAAATAAATAAATAAATAATATCATGCAGTTTTCCATTGATTAATACACAGCTTTTTTATGTATATAGTTTCGACAGAAATTAAAGAATTTCCTACTAAAACTTTAAAGATTTAAATAGTGATATGATTAATTCATTGATATATTTCTTTCATCAGTCATAGATATAACAAATGAATGAAATATTATACCAAGAATATGACTAACTCATCCACATATTTCTTCTACCATTCGTAATACATAACTACATAATAAAGAGGCATGACTATACAGAACTAATTTTTCAAGAACCTGTATGTATCTGTAAGAAATAAAAATTGGGTTTTCAAGAAACATATTTGTTTATATGTCAGAAATCATAGCTTTAACAACTATACACCCCCCAGCCACAAGAACTACAAAGTGTGCAAACTTGCATAGTTCCACCCCCTTATCCAAACTCTTAGGTTTAAAACAGTTCTCCTACAACTTCAACTTTCCACCAGNACCACCCAGCCACAAGAACTACAAAGTGTGCAAACTTGCATAGTTCCACCCCCTTATCCAAACTCTTAGGTTTAAAACAGTTCTCCTACAACTTCAACTTTCCACCAGTAACTAGAAGGAGTTAATTACTCCAAAACCTAGCATGCTCTTATGCTCATTGACTGTTTTGGTACAGAGACTAACATCCCGCAGATGCTCTCTAGCGCCTTTGTGCTATTCTCTAGTTACATTCAATAGAGCATTCACGTCTGTGATCTATGGCATCTCTCTTCTTTCTCTCATTGACTTGCATGATTTTCTTTACTTTTCCTAGGAGGTTTATAGAAAATAACTAACTCCCCCTTAGTACTGGCCACTTGTATTCGTAAAGAATGTTGAGGATTTGATAATTCCTTTAAACCTAAGTTTCTGTCAATTAATTGTATAGCTCTTAAAAATCTCAATTTCAGAATTATATTTATATATAAATTTCAACTAATTTGTTCCATAATATGTAAATAAAAATAACACATCAATAAGTAATGAGAGGGTATTACAATCCTCCCCTCCTAAAAACTTATCACCGTCCTCGATGCTTAATCAGTATCATTAAAGTGTTGAAATAAAGCAATAAAATGTTGTCTCATGATCTATTATCTTTCCCACATAGCTTCTTCTACCGAATAATGTTTCCAGTGTACATTAATTTGTACAATAGTCTGGCTCTGAAGCTGAATTTCTCTCTTATCGAGAATATACATTGGTTCAGTGTGGAATTTTTCCTTTGGTTCCACCTGTACATTTTCACAATTAATAATATGAGATTGATCAACAACATATTTTTTTAATAAAGAAATATGGAATTTAAATATCATGAATTCTTATATAAGGAGGTAAGGCCAACTGATAAGCTACAAACCATATTCTAGCCAAAATTTCAAAAGGTCCCGCATATCTAGATGCAAGTTTTGCATAAAGATCAATTATAGGCTTGGTTTTCTTTGGTTTGACTCTCAGGAGCACATGCTCTCCTAATTTGTATTCTTTATATGTTCGCTTCTTATCTGCATAACTCTTATCTATGTCTTGTGCTGCTTTTAGATTCTATTTAATCTATTGTACTATCTCCTCCATCTGTGCTAGAATTTCTGGTCCCAAAGCCATCCTATCCTCCATATTTCCCCAACTCAAATGTACTTTACATCTCCTTCCACACAACACCTCAAAAGGACTCATTTTGAGGGATGCTTAATAGTTATTATTATATGCGAATTCCACCAAATGTATATAATCCTCCCATTTTCTTGGTTGATTCATCAAATACATTCTTAATATGTCCTCTAGGACTTGGTTCACCCGCTTAGTCTATCCATCTGTTTGTGGATGGTAAGCGGTACTAAAATTCAATTTTGTATCCATACCTTTAAAAAATGCAGTCCATAATCTTGAAGTGAATTTAGTGTCACGATTTGTAATAACTATTTTTGGAATCCCATGTAGTATGAATATTTATTTCATAAATATATCTGCAGTATTTACAGCTTTATAAGTTGACTTTATAAATATATTCTTGGTAGCCCTATAATAAAGTCTATAGTTATAGTTTCCCATTTCCATTCAGGTATAGGTATAGGCTTCAATAATCCGACTGGGTGTTGGTGAATAGCTTTAACTTGTTGACAAGTAAAACATCGGGCCACATATTCAGCTGCTTCTCTATTCATATTAGGACAATAAAAATATGTCTTTAAAGATGTTATAAATTTATGATATCTGGGGTGCCCTGTATATGGATTATCATGTAATTCCCTAAAGATGATATGCTTTAAATTATATTGGTTATGCACATAAATTCGTTTTTTTTAAACCTAGAAACCCTTCTATATCAATATGATACAAACTTTCCTTAGTTTCACAAATTTCTTGGTTACATTTTTCCACCCAATTTTTATATTGTTCATCATTGTTTGTTGCTTCCTTCAATAAAGCTTTGAATTTAGATTCATAATTACTAATTAGCATCAAATGTATTTCATCTTTTTGTCGACTTAATGCATATACTACTATGTTTTCCTTCTATTTTATATGTTTAATTTTGAAATCATACTCACTCAAGAATGCAATCCACCTAGCTTGGCGAGCATTCAATGTTTTTTGATCAAATAAATACTTTAACCCAATGTTATCAGTTGGTAACAGAAATTTATTTCCCACCAAATAGTGTCGCCAAATCTTTAGGGCATGAAAGATAGCCACCAATTGCATATCATGTACTACATAATGTTTTTCATGCTCTTTTAATTTCCAAGATTCATAATAGATTACATGAACTTCTTGAGTTAACACCCCTCCTAATCCTTCTTTACTTGCATCAGTGCATACCAAAAAATCTTTATTTGGGTGAGCAATTTTTAATACTCGTGTTGTCGTCAATAGATATTTTAATTTATCAAAGCTATCTTAACATTGTTGGATCCATATAAATCGGAAAATTTTCTTCTGAAGAGTTGTTATAGGGTGAGATATTCTGGAAATTTTTTCTATAAATCCATGGTAATATCTGGTTAATCCCATGACATATATTACATCATGTACGTCTTTTGTTGTTGTCCATTATAGGATAGCCTTGATTTTAGGAGGGTCCACTGTTATTCCCTTTTCTGATATAACATGTCCTAAGTACTATACTCCCTTCTTATAAAAGTCACATTTACTCAATTTTGCATATAACTGAGGTTCTCTTAACGTCTGCAAAACTTTCCTCAGGTGATCCTCATGCTCTGTTCCATATTTTGAATATACTAAAATATCATCAATAAATACTAGAACAAATTTATCTAGAAATTTACTTAGTACATTATTCATCATGTTCATAAAGGTTGCAGGTGCATTTGTTAAACCAAATGGAATTACCACAAATTAATATTGTCCATATCTTGTTCAAAAAGTAGTTTTATGAATATCTTCATCCTTTACACGTACTTGATGATATCCCAACCTAAGATCAATTTTTGCAAATATTTTTTCCCCTCTAATCTGATCGAATAGATCATCTATTCTTTGTAAAGGATATTTGTTTTTAACCGTCATCTTAATTAATTGTATGTAATATATGCACATTCTAAAAGTTCCATCCTTCTTTTTAACGAATAACCCAGGTGCTCCCCATGGTGATACACTAGGACGAATATATCCTGTGTTCAACAATTCATGTATTTGCATCCTTAATTTTGTCAATTCTTGGGTAGTCATACGGTAGGGAGATCGGGATATTGGTGCTGAACCTGGAATTAGATCTTAGTGAAGTCTAAATCCCGTTTAGGTGGTAATCCAGGTATCTCATCAGGAAATACATCCTAAAATTCCCTTAAAATAACAAATTGCTCTAGCATTGATTTCGACTTTTTGGAATCCATTTCTTTAATTTTGGTGGCATAAAGTTGACACCCTTTTCTGATACACTTTTTAAGATGTACTGCAGAAATTTGTCTAGTAGATATAGGTCTAAAAATCCCCTTCATCGTATAATAACTACCTCCAAATAAAGGTTTTAAGTAAAAATAGTTCATATAAAAAGTGGAGGTAGATTCGTTGAAGGAAATCGTCCTCTTCCTTAAATCAAAAGTTTAACTAATGATTCAACTCCATCAATCCCTTCACGTATGAAGAGGGAAATTAACATTCAAATGTTGGAAACACCCTCCTTCTTTCATGCAAAGAAATATATTTAACACATACTCTTTTATGCAAAAGTTTTCACAGGTTCAGTTCAGTATTTCATCAAAGCACACGTTGAGCACGAGCATGGGAAATAAGGAGGGGTTTCCATAGCAGTGTTGCATGTTGCTTCTTGGATTTTCTCCATAGAAAGGTTGTCTCTCCTTCCCTCTCCTTCCCTAGCCAACTCCTCCCCTTCATCAAAGACTATATTTCCCATTAACACTAGTCTCTTTTCTTTCTTTATTCCCCCGCCGATATCAACCAACATCCTCATTGAAGCCCAACGTTTTCCCTTTTTCTCCCATTGTCTTGAACCCACAACCTTCTTAATAATGCAGTCTCCTCTTTGTTTTAAGATAATTGTCCTCGTATCAATATAGTGCCTAGTTTTTTATGGACAAATCATAACCTATTGGAATTTATGATTACAACGTGGCTATTATCTATTTATCTCTTTATGAAGATACGGTGAGAGTGCCATACGTAACACTTGTATGGTAAGTGTTTTAAATTTTTCTAACCAACATGTTTCCTTATAAAGATTATTAAATAAATTTTGTCCTTGCCTTTTCTTAAGAAGTAACATATGTATATTCTTTTATAATGTTGTTTATTAATACATGGATTTCTACTATCCAATAGGCCATAAGAATATACTAACCGTTTCTCGTCGAATGTTGCACATTTTCATTTATCACGTGTTTTCCACTACTGAAGGATTGGAGTAGCAGTGATGATGTTAAATCCTCTCCCCCTTAAATCAACAGCTTCCTCGGTGTAAGTACCTTCAAATCCTTTTGTCTTCAACATGTGTTTGCATTTGCAAGTATCAAGCTTCATCTTTCTTTGCTTGCTTTGGAATTTCTTCAAATGTCTATAAAACTCTTTCCCTTTCATAACATGTGGTTTAAACAAACACTACAAGATTATTTTCCATGATTATCACAAATATATGTACATAAATATGATTCGTTTGTTAATCAAAAGGAACATAAAAAAATAAATGCTTTTGCATCATATTGTTGTTGTTGTCCATAACAATTTTTTTTAAAGATTAGAGTTACCCTCAAAGAGGATTGGTAAATGTTTATAATTATAATTTGTATTTGTTAATGGAGAGCATGTATCCAAAGTTAGTAAAAATTATAAACATTTGTAACGAACCCAATCTCCTCTTTATCTTTTCAGCTCTTGAGACAATAAGGAATAATAAATATAATATGTAGAATATAATAAGAAATGATTGCATATATAATAGTACAATTATACCTCGTTTTCAATAGATATATTTTAAAAGTGACTAAAGTCCTTAGCTTCTTCCTTATAATTATAAACATACCATGCATTTAACTTCTCCAAGCTTTTCAATTTTTGATAAGTTGGTTCATAGTTTCCAGTGAGAACCCTTGTGAGGTGTTAGACTCCTATGAAAAAGAGCTACCCATGAGAGTGTAGGTATTTAGAGTGTGAGGTTTTATATTCTTCTTAAAGAAATTTTCAGCAAGAAATGTTTGAAACATCAATGCCATACAAGAGGTATGTGTGTGTGAATATTATTTTTGGTATTTTATGCACTGTCATGTGATGAAGGATAGAACTTTGGTTGCAAAGTTATATATGAGGTGGATCCTCGTGTGACAAATGTGATTAAATGATAGTTTCTATGTTCTTTGGAAATGATTTTTAGTTAGTATATGTTTTCAAATATGCGAGGAATGTAAGAATATGCACATGTTATTTTAGTTCAAAATGATTGCTTATGTTGCAAAGAAAAGTGGAAAATATTAGAAAGTACTTGAGTAAAGATGCTACCATATGGAATGTATGGACATTGAACTATTTGCTATGAAATGAAAATGCATAAATGATTTTGTCATAGATTATGAATATTGTATATTCCATGTATGATTGACAGATGTTTTAGGTATATATTTCATGGTAACAAACTAAAGTGGAAACAATTAAGACCCCAGGTTTCTTATAACCACTTTCCATGCCAAGCCAAAGGTGGACAGAGGTCTCGATGGATTTGATCACAGGTTTACCAAAGTCTGAAGGAAAGAATGTCATCATGATAGTTGTTGATAGAATTACTAAATATGCACACTTATGTGCACTATCTCACCCCTTCTAAGCAAGCGCAGTCACCAATTATTTTATGGAGACAGTGCAAAAACTACATGGTACTCCAAATATTACAGTAAGTGACAGGGATCCCATTTTCACTAGAAATTTTTGTATCGAATTATTTTCTTGTTTGGGTACTCAACTGGCTTATAGCTCATCTTATCATCCTCATTCTTATGGACAAACAGAGATAGTAAACAAATGTTTGGAAGGGTATCTTCCATGTTTTGCAGCTGATAAACAAACATAATGGGTCAAGTGGTTACCCTTGGAAGAATGGTGGTATAACACCTCCTTCCATACATCATAAAAAATGATCCCATTTATGGAAATTTATGGCTATCATCCACCATCTATCACATCTTCACTAAGAGACTCCTCTAAGGTTCAAGTAGTGGAAGACCACATGGAGCATCAACAACAAGTTCTTCAACTCTTTAAGGAAAACCTAAATCTAGGACAAAATTGAATGAAACAACAAGCATATCAACGTCGTAGTGAATAGAGCTTTAATGTGGGGGATTGAGTGTTTTTAAGACTACAACCATGCAAATAGGTGTCTCTGAAGAGCACCAAGATGGATAATAAATGATCACCTAAATACTATGGTACCTACAAGGTGTTACACAATATTGGTAGTATGGCCTACAAATTAGAACTACCTACATCTTCACGAGTCCATCCAGTTTTGCATGTTTCCTATTTAAAGAAGGTTATTCGTGACAAGCTACCAATTTAAATGATATTACCAGAACTTGATGAGGAAGGAAAAATCATCTTGGAGCATGAATAAATGATTGAAATACGAACTAGACAACTTCGAAATCGATCAATTTTAAGAGTATCTCATTAAATAGAAGAACTTACCCACAGAAGATTCAACATGGGAAGATGAGTCCTTTATACAGCAACATCCAAAACTACTTCAACATTGAGGACAAAACCTTTTGAAGGGGAGGGGCATGTTAAGCCCTTAATGATGACACATCACACCATATAGTGTGGTGCATTACTCCCTATATTGTGGTGTGCTACATATTATTTATGTCAGCTTGGGTCTATTAGTGGGTTTATTAGTTATTATTGGACACCTTTATCTCCTATATATAGGAAGGAGATATTCTCATTTTAGTCATGATAGTGTCTTATCTTGTCTTGTGTACTCAGTACATTATGTAAGGAGGTTCCTCCCTCGAAGAGGATTGATATTTATCTATCGTATTCATTGTAAAGGTGTGGATTACTCTCTTATTGTCTATTTCTACTCTTTTTATGCTATATCTGGGACTTGGTTGCATAACAGACTCCGAGCAATTAACCGTATAGTTGTTTAAACTCTCCATTTCAGAATTATATTTATACTTGTTCCAAGAAACATTTCTACACTAAACAAATCTTTTTAAAACAAGTATACATGATTAACCAATTTATGAAGATTGGATATTTAAACTATGTGATAAAGCAAGAGAAACTGAGTTTGGTGTTGAGCGTGTTTGTTCTGAAGCACCTAAGATGTTTAGGATTTGCAATTTTTGATAAGTTGGTATACAGTTTCCAATGAGAACCTTTGTTAGGTGTTAGATTCCTAGGAAAAAGAGCTATCAGTGAGCACCTAGAGGAGGTGTTATGCTCTAAAGAAGAACTTCCAAAGAGCACCCAGGTGAGGTATTAGGTTTTGTAGTGGAAATTTTTTTGATGTTGAGCTTCTAGGCTCAAAGATATGTGGGTTTTTAGACACTGAGTGCTTCTAATATATATGTAGGAGATACGCCCAAGAGCTTTAAAAAGTCAATGAAGGGTGTCGTCCTTATATTGAATGAATATTATATATGCAAGATGAGGAGGCTTGCACATGAACTTATGATTCTGTGAGGAGATGACCCTCATGTATATATGCATGCTAGAACTTCTTAAATATTTTTTTAGCAAGAATTAGTTGAATCAGATGATGTAGCAGACAATTTCCATGAATATCATATCGACGATGACATGATGATCGTAACTGACATCAATGACGACGATGATATGGCCAATCTTTACAATGTTTCCTTTGGATTGGATGATACATATGATGACCTAGATGAAGAAGACAATGAAGTAAATTGAAGTGTATTAGGTATGTCAAATATCTTTCTTCCCTCCCGTCGTATGTCAAATATATTTCCTCCCTCCCCTACTTTGAGTTTGCACTAGGCGCCATTATAAGCATCAATGAGTTTGCACTATGTGTCATCCAAAAATGAAAGGAAGTACTTGAGACTTTATTCACAAGCTTGAACTTAAAGAAAAAAAGAAAAGTACAAAGTGTAGTTGGTAGCCAAAGGCTATGAACCAAAATAAAGAATTGATTATGAGGAGACCTTTTCACCAATGAAAAATATGAGAACCATCGAGGCCATATTAGCATTGACAGCCAGTGAATCATTAAATAAATGTGAAAATGGATTTTTTGAAATGGTGGATTGGAGAGGAAGTATTCTTCTCTAACATATTGAAGAATCTTTGTAACCTTTGCTTTCCTGTAGAATATTTATTGTTCCACCCTTATATAGCACATTGGACTTGAGGAATTACCTTGTTGTCAAATATTACAATATTTATGGTAAGCCAAATTCCCCAAACAATGATAAAAAGAAATGCCATAAATGGTTTTTTGGAAGATTTTTCACACCAAAATTTGAGCCCATATTCAATAGTATCTCCAAACCAAGCATCCCTCAACCATATGAAACCCTCTATTTCCTTCTAGACATGTTTAACAAAACTACAGAAAATTATTAAGTGGTAATTTGTTTCATCACTTTCCATGCATAGAATACACCAACCAAGTCCTTTGAACGTCATGTTCGTAAGTTGTACCAACTTAATAATTTATTGTTTAAAATAAACCACATAAAAATGTGAATTTTATTAGGGCATTTGAAATGGAAAACTTTTAAGACTTAGTAAGGAATTTGAATTTTTATTATTATAAATATTATCATTGATGTATGCCATTTATTATTCAAAGTTGCAATTTACATCTAATCATGTATTTAAATATAATTATTTACATCTAATTTACATCCCAATTTTCATATTATACTCCTAAATGATGTCGCTTAAGGGACACCTTATCGATGAGTATGTTATGCTATCAACATTAAATAAATGTTGATGGCATAACATACTCATTGGTAGGAATCACTTAAGAGATGTCATGTAGGAGTATAATTAAAAAAATGCTAGTTCTCTTGGTACCATTAAAATAAATTAGGACCTCAATCTAGTTCTTCCTTTACGAGATAGCAAGATTTCACCCTATACCTTGGTATATGGGAAATATTCCATAGTTTCCATGCATATTGAATTTTAATTTCCATTACTCTTATTTGAGTATTTATGCTTAGGTTAGGACCAACCAGAGTTTGATAAACATCAAACATAAAACAATAATAAATATAAAAAACATAAAACAATAATAAACATAAAGCATGAAAAAGGAATAAAAATAAAAATAAAAAACATTTCAAAATATAACACTCACCTCCTTCCCACCTGCCGCGAACACTACACATTTCATTGAAGATGTTGTGGAAGGAACTCATTTAGGAGGTCAGAGAGTTCATTGAAGAGGTCATTGAGCTAATTGATGAGGATCGAGAGGAGGTCACTTAAGAGATGTCATGTAGGAGTATAATTAAAAAAATGCTAGTTCTCTTGGTACCATTAAAATGAATTAGGACCTCAATCTAGTTCTTCCTTTACGAGATAGCAAGATTTCACCCTATAACTTGGTATATGGGAAATGTCATTGAGGAGGCCCAAGAGGAGGTCAGAGAGGTCATTGAAGAGGTCATGGAGCTCATTGAGAAGGTCTGAGAGGTCAGTGGAGAGGTTGTAGCGCTCATCAAGGAGGAGAAAGAGGTCACTAAAGAGGTCATAGATATCATCGAGGAGGTTGCTGAGAATAGCCATAGGAGACATAATGCCTCCAAAATTGGTCAGTAACCTACCATTTGACATGGCTAGATTACTCCATTAACTTTCTCAATGTTGTGGATGCAATTTGGTTTTAGGGTAGGGATTGTGCAAAATGTTGAAATCTTAACACAACCCTAATTAAAAACTAATATGTTGTTCTTGATCACAACATAGTAGGGATTCTGCAACAACCTTAGAGAGGGAAAATCTATCAGACATGTGGAAAAATTTGCACTTTACCTCATTGCCATTTTGTTTTCCTTAATTGATTGTAATTCTCCTTATTGGGAGATGGATTGATGAGTTCAATACTTACTTCCAAGAACATATACCCATTTTTGGATTCAATTGATTGGAATGTATGGCTGGTAGGATACCATAGGAACATCTCTCAATGTCGCAAGCAATATCAAACCTTGTCGACCAATGGTTTTCCATCGAAAATTAGAACAGAATATTCTAGTGATTTGCTCCTCGTTTCATTCTAGATCTTTTCAATTATTAGCAACAAATTGTAATCCTTTGTCTCCATCTACATTTCCAACATTAATAATTTCATAATTAGGACATAGCCTAACTAACTAAAAATGATTTTCTGTAAAAAAAAAGTATATTGGACATTGAATCACTTAAGGGAAGAAGCTTAAAAAGTTGCTCTAATATCCAAATTTAAGGAAAGTGTTCTTTTCTTGTGCTTCTGGTGAGATATGATATGAATTTAATAAATAATACTTTATCACACCAATATGAAATAACACTACCATGTCCTGAACTTGTCTGAATTGGATCATTCATATCAGCAAGCATTCATATGGACTTTGCCAAAGCAAAGACTTTTCTAGGATTTAGTATGGATCGATAAATCATAGACTCTGGAATGTCAATTTTGTGAAGAACACACATCGACTTCATTGTTTACCCTTATCAAATATTCATTTTCTTACAAAGCATAGGTGACATGATGTAGAATCTCCCCCTTCTATCATTATAGGAAAGACCATGCAAATGACATTTGGCGGGTACTGATGTATTTGACTAGAAACCATAAATTGCCATCTCTATGGAATATAGTGCCTATGCATTCATCCTGCACATCTCTTAAGATAAAATCCTTGAGTTAATAACAATAACCCCAATAACCTTTTTTACAATCAAGTTAATCGTTGCGTCCAATGAATTTACATAGAAGTAACATAACATTCAGAAGCTAAGTTACTAGACTATGGATATGGATGATCCACCATTTTTTTGAAAATATAGGATCTATCTAGTTGGCGCAGGAAAACCTTTGAAACATCACTATCTTCAGTTGCAATACAATATTTTTGGTCACTTCCATGCTCATGACTATGGCCAATAGCATCATTAACATCCTTCATTGTTTCCAAAGTACATGTCATGGAACTATATTCATAATGGGGATTACTACCTATAGAAAGTAAATGTTAATGTTAATTTTAATTTAATGTTACTGTTGAGGCCTAGAAAATCGCAGGAGACAACAGCAAAGGATTCTCCCCAGTAAACGTTCCCAACTAGCCCGTTACTGTTTAGTATGGGGAATCCGTCCGGTTTACGGTCTGACTACCGTAGGTCAAGTAACCAAAATAAAGGGTTTTACCGGTTACGGCCTGGTCCACTGTGTATATTTTAGTTTTTATCTTTTTTGTATGATATGCAAGTGCCTATCTAAGAATACAGATTAATAGGGAATACGAGGAGCGGTCACAATGTGATGCACAGGTTCTTACCTCTCGTCTTAACTCTCTCGCATCTAAATCACACACAGCAAGAAAACTAAAACTAACCTAACTAAACTGTCCCTAGGGAGCGAGATTATCATTTAATGAGTAATGTATTACTGTTCATGCATTAAGAAAAATCACAGGTAGCTGTTCTTTATTTCAAAACACATAAACATGAATAGATAGATGAACAATGAGATAGCTCATTGTTTATGAAAAGCATTCATTACTCATAGTGGAAATTCCATAAAATAAACTAGAGAGAATTCATACAAGAACATAGTTTCAACAAGTTAGAACGATCTCACAGTTAATGGACAAAAGCTGAAAACGAAATAGTTCCCCTTCAACAACATCCATTGCACATGAACATTTGAACATTCCACCAAAGCTTTCCCCAGCAGGAAAAATTGTAATTATCTATTGCAAAAGGAAATAGTTCTTCTTACAACATGTTCTCACAAGTCTAACTGGGAAAAAGTCCTCCTTCTCCTATCTAATTCTCCTATACTTATACTACAAGCAAACTCTTGGGATGCCCCTCGGTGACCTTTGGGCTCCTCAACGGTTTAATCTCACAATTTTTTTCCTTTTGTGAGTGCTCATGATTTAGACAATACGTTACATTTCATTAAAAGTTAATAGCACTTTTATAATGAGAGACCAGCTCGATTAGTGATCAACTTTTCCTTGAGCCTCTACTCCTATCGAATCCGCTAGTCCTATTTTTTATCTTGTTCCTCTATGCTTCAGCCTCTTCCTTCCTTGCTGCCTCCCTTCTGCTTCGGCTTCTAGATATATCCTGTTGCAGTAGTCACCCTGTCATGAACATAGCATATTTCAGACCATCAAAGTAACACAAACTGCACTAATACATGCATTCTATAAAATGAACTATAAACAATGTTAATAAATGAAAAGAAAATGATAAAGCAAAGAAAACCTCGCAAGCTGGGTCTGGAAAAATTCTAAGCCCTCCGTCCTACTAAAACCACAATCCTAACTGAAAAAAATCTTCATCTCATAAAAACCTTAACTCGACCAGCACCCATGGGAAAACTCTGCCATCCCACAAAATAGAGTAACAACACAACCAAAATGGCGGGAAAACCCTACCGACAGTTGAAAGCAAAAACAATAAGCATCAGGCAGGTAATCCAGTTAATAAAGCATCAGATGATTAGTTCAATAAGAAGCCACAATGGCAGGTGATGGACAGACTCTGGTCTTTACAATGTCGGCGAGGAAAAACACTAAGTGCCGCCGTAGTCATGCATCGAATAGCGGAGTCACTAAGGTATCGACAGATGAATCAACTCAAACGCCGAAGCGATAGTGTATTGCGCAACCGCAACAGTGGGAGCCATACAACCTAAGAGTTCCGCGGCAACATAAAACAAATCGGCAAAAACCATAACAAACCATCATTGAGCGGAAAAGTTATATGGCAGATGTTTAGTTGGATCAGGAGCCGCAATGGCAGAAAGCAATCAGGCTACAAAACTCCACGGCAACCAAGAACATCAGCAATCAGAACACCCAAAGACTAATCCCCAAAATCAAAGACCCCACGGGATCAACAACGATAAAGGCTTCCGTCGGAGTGCTTGCAATATACCATCCGAAACAGTGGCCACAAAAAGGACTTATGCCTCGACGGTGATGAGATGAAAAATGCCGATATGAATATAAAACAAAAAATGCGTCGACAAAAAACAAGGATTTGGATCAGGCCATTCGTTATTGAGCTTCCGCAACGGCGACTGCATAGAAAACTATGGCCTCGATTCACAGCTCGATAAGCTTCTGACAGTGAAAAAGGAAAAATCACCCATAAGTCAAAACATCAACAGACAAAGATAGTCATTCAACAATTTACATCAATTTAAACTCAAAGATCGAAATTTGTAGTAGAGAACAACAGAGTCCATCAATCAAAACCAAATCCAGGCAAGATAAAATTAAAAGGAGCGTCCAAAATTTTTAGAAATTTGGAAAAATGTTGTAGCTGCAACAATTGGCGACTACCTGGTGAACCCAAATCTCTGGACAGTTTCTTCCTTAAGCAACAAACTGTTTAACAATAAAACCAACATGTTGAATTCTTCTAGATGTCTAGATTTCCCCAATGGCAACCGTGGGTACTTTTAATCATTGATGATAGTCCAAGTAGGAAAATGGAAACCAGGATTTCAAAGTCAAGATAACTCTTTAGAGGCCAGGAATATGAGTTTCATTTATTACCTCTGTCTTCGGGTAGCTTCCAGCTTGGACACCACAGGATTGTAACATATGGTAAACAGAAATATTCATTTGTTCCTCATTCCCATGTCATTTTGCACTTTTTGTGCTTTTGGACTTTTTTGTCCTTTTGAGTCCTCCTTGTGCCTTTCTTTCTGAATTTTTTTTTCAGGCTCCTCTATCCATAGTTTCCTTTTGTGTGAGAGAAGTATTTAATTTTCAGCTCACGGATGAAGAAGAACTTTTGGCAATTATGTACTCATATGATTTAGTACTTTGTTTTGATACATATTGCTTTCTTAGGAGTTTTGACTCTTATTAGCCTTTTGGCTTTCAATTCTTGGCATGGGATCATTTATATATAATATATTGTTTACCCTGCTTCCTTTCCATGGGTCTTTTGTTGTCACTCCCTAGGACATTTTTAATTGTGAGATGGATGGAGCCTCGAAATAGTATTCAATACCTTTTGATCTTGAGTTATTTTACAGGGATTAAGTAGGACTTCAATGTGTTCATAGCCATTTAGGAAAACTGCTAAACTAGAAGAGATTCTTTTAGATAAAAAAACAGTACATAGTCTTATAATCAAGGATGTTAGTTGATCCAGAATTCTGATGCTCTCCATGCAACCAAAAGCTTGCTTCTTTTTATTGAAATCAAACAAAATTTAACTAAAAGCAAACTGAAATAACGTAAACCAAAAATAAACAACCAAATCAATTTATTTATGTATAAGGTCATCAAAATAAAAAATCAAGAAAAATAAAAATTTGAGAACTCAACCATTAACTGGTCAGTTCTCTGCCCACCCCTATAAATATGGCAACTTGTAAGTTAAGGGGCTAGGTCTGATTACAAAATGATAAAGACCTAACCATTATCTAATTCTACTATTCTTGAAACAAAAACTACATCTGCTATTTTACAATCAATCTTATCAGCCTATGAACATTGGAGGAGATCGGGTTGGGTGTCTGATATGTTGTTGGCTTCTTCTGATGCAAAGTTTCTCGGTTCAAGTTCAATTAGATAATTTCCCAATACAGAATTCACTGTTTCATTTTTCTCTTCCAATTGCATGACATTGTGTTTCATGTAGGGCTCTCTTAATATTTTAATCTGATTTGGACTTCCCTTCTGAGACAACCACAAATGTGACCAATCAAAAGCAAATACCTATTTAGTCTTGTTGACCAATCTCGATTCAAAATAAGTCCATAACCATCAGGTATGTCTGCTACCACAATATCAATGTACTAGCAGATCTTTTCATTTGTAGATAATCGAATCAGGGCATCCTCCATTTCCCCGACTACTTTCACATTGGTCTTGTCTAATTGAGTAACCTCCCAGGTAGTAGGTTTAGGATGTCCTTTAATATTTTTCCAGACTACAAGTGGCATAACATTTACTGATGATCCTGAGTCTACCAAACAATTGTGCACATTATGGTTTAAAATCTCCAAAGTCAGAAGGAATGGTGGGGTTTTAAACCTAGTCTTACCTCCCACACTTGCTTCAACAATCTCTTCTACAAGTTGGTTGTTGGTGGGAAGTTCTTCCTCTAATACTTCAGGTGTTTTGAGATTTTCCTTGACTTTACCCACTTTGTCTTCAATAGGCTTAGCAGGCATGTTGACTTGTTTCAGATCTTGACTGCTAATAGTAAGTTCAGGAATTTTATCATCCGTGTTGTTCTTCTATAGTTTCTTTACATTCTCTTGCAATTTATTGATCTTTGGGAGTATTGAATTTTCTTTATTCACCAAATCCTGGCTTCTTCTTGTCACAGTTGTTTCTGATATCTCCTAATGTTTCAGAGTACCTTCTTCTGTATCAACAAGCGAGACACACTCCCATAATACCAAAGCATCATTCTCTTGTTTTTCTGTGGATTTACCACCCTTTTCTTCTTCATCATTAGCCTCTATTAATTTGGAATCCAACAGCTAATTCATCACTAATGTCATTGAATTTATCCATTGAGGACAATTTTTTTCAAAATGGGGCCGCTGGTGGAAAGTGAAAAAGTTATCCATACCTACCTCCGTTAAGTTCATTAATGCAGGACTGTGTGGAGGAGGTTTAGACAGATTATCATCCTCTCTTCTCTTGTAGTAAGGCTTATATGCTTTTTGAGCCTCATTTTCCTTTTCCAAATCTATTATTCTATTAGAAAGTTTTTGCATTATCTTTAACATTCCTTCAAAATCATGTGATTGCTCCTCTTTAGGCTTAGACAGTAATAAGGCTTTCTTCCCAAAAACTTTCTCTCCTGACTGCTCAGGATAATCTTCTATGCTTTCTTTTTCAGCTTCTACTCTCTCAGCCTATTCATAAGTCTCTGATAACGTAGGTTTAACTTGAGCCTTTACAAACATGGCCAAGTCAGGCCCCAAAGCTGAAGTATAATACTCAATCAGAACTTTATCAGAGGGCTTATCAGTTGCAAAGAAATTCTTAAGATAAGCAACAAACCTTTGGGTAAAACTATGCACCTTTTCTTTTCTTTTTTTCTTTAAAGCGCATAGTCCTTTCATGAGAGCTGCATGAGTCTTCTAGGTTGCATATTTGCTTCTTGATATCCTTTCAAAAGTATCTCAGTCTGGGATTGAGTTTGCAGGCAGACCAAAATACCATGAGGCTGTTGCTCCTTTAAGGGTATGTGGAAAAAGTCTGCAGACTACATCTTTGTGTTCTCCAGCCTTTAGTCCTTCTATGGCCAAGTAGAAACTTTGCAAGTGATCATCTACTAAAATCTTTTCACTGGGGTCAAATTTGGGCAGCATTTTCTCAAAAGCCTGAGGTAAGTCATGCAAAGGAGGTGTTAGGTTTAAAGGTGATCTGGCTTTCCAAGAAGGTGGTGGATTTGGTGGGTTAGGTGGCTGATTAGCATTTACACCTGCCATGAGTCTGGGTGGAGAGTGAGGTGGCGAATGAACAAGAGTATTAACAGGTGAATATCAAGGTGTGTTTCAGCCCACTTGATTCAAAGGTTGAACAACTTCCTGTAAGGCTGTTTCTACAAGTTCTTCCAAATCTCTAACCAACACTGAGTCTTCCAATACAGGACAGTCTTTTTTCTTATACTCTCTTCTAGGTAAATCAGGGATAATTGATAATCCTCCAATACTTTTCACATATGCCCTAGTATGTCTTCTCATATCATTAACTACTTCATTGTCCACAGAATACAAATGTTCTTTCCACTTCTCTTCAGGAATCGGATTGGGAAATAAATTGCTTTCTGAACTATCACTCGTGGAGTAATTTCAAGGCAATGGGTTTTCTCGGCCAGCCATGCACTAGCGGCCCTCCTTTTAACACCAAAAACTGTTGAGACTGGAAAATTGCAAGCGAAAACAACAAGGGATTCTCCCTAGTAAATGTTCCCAACTAGCCCGTTACTGTTTGGTATGGGGAATCTGTCTGATTTACGGTCCGGCTACCGTAGGTCAAGTAACCAAAATAAAGGGTTTTATCGGTTACGGCTCGGTCCACCGTGTATATTTTAGTTTTTTTAGTTTTTTGTATGATATGCAAGTGCATATCTAAGAATGCAAATTGATAGAGAATATGAGCGGTCACAATGTGATGCACAGGTTCTTACCTCTCGTCTTAACTCTCTCACATTTAAATCACACACAGCAAGAAAACTAAAACTAACCTAACTAAACTGTCCCTAGGGAGCGAGATTATCATTTAATGAGTAATGTATTATTGTTCATGCATTAAGAAAAATCACAGGTAGCTGTTCTTTATTTCAAAACACATAAACATGAATAGATAGATGAACAACGAGATAGCTTATTGTTTATGAAAAGCATTCATTACTCATAGTGGAAATTCCATAAAATAAACTAGAGAGCATTTATACAAGAACATAGGTTCAACCAGTTAGAACGATCTCACAGTTAATGGACAAAAGCTGAAAATGAAATAGTTCCCCTTCAACAACATCCATTGCACAGCATTTGAACATCCCACCAAAGCTTTCTCCAGTAGGCAAAATTGTAATTATCTATTGCAAAAGGAAATAGTTCTTCTTACAACATGTTCTCACAAGTCTAATTGGGAAAAATTCCTCCTTTTCCTATCTAATTCTCCTATACTTATACTACAAGCAAACTCTTGGGATGCCTCTCGGTGACCTTTGGGCTCCTCAACCGTTTAATCTCACAATTTTGTCCTATTGTGAGTGCTCATGATTTAGACAATACATTACATTTCATTAAAAGTTAATAGCACTTTTATAATGAGAGACCAGCTCGATCAGTGATCAACTTTTCCTTGAGCCTCTGTTGCTATCGAATCCACTGGTCCTGTTTTTTATCTTGTTCCTCTATGCTTCAGCCTCTTCCTTCCTTGCTGCCTCCCTTCCGCTTCGGCTTCTAGATATATCTTGTTGCAGTAGTCACCCTGTCATGAACATAGCAGATTTCAAACCATCAAAGTAACACAAACTACACTAATACATGCATTCTATAAAATGAACTATAAATAATGTTAATACATGAAAAGAAAATGATAAGGCAAAGAAAACCTCGCAAGTTGGGTCTGGAAAACTTCTAAGCCCGCTGTCCTACTAAGACCATAATCCTAACTGAAAAGAATATTCATCTCATAAAAACCTTAACTCGACCAGCACCCATGGGAAAACTCTGCCATCCCACAAAATAAAGTAACAGCACAACCAAAACGGCGGGAAAAACCCCACCGATAGTCGAAAGCAAAAACAGTAAGCATCGGGCAAGTAATCCACTTAATAAAGCATCGGATAATTAGTTCAATAAGAAGTTGCAATGGTGAGTGACGGACAGACTCTGGTCTTTACAATGTCAGCGAGGAAAAACACTAAGTGCCGCCATAGTCATGCATCGGATAGCGGAGTCACTAAGGTATCAGTAGATGAATCAACTCAAACACCGAAGTGATATTGTATTGCGCAACCGCAACGGTGGGAGCCATACAACCTAAGAGTTCCGCAGAAACATAAAACAAATCGGCAAAAACCATAACAAACCATCGGTGAGCGGAAAAGTTATATGGTAGATGTTTAGTTGGCTCAGGAGTCGCAATGGCAGAAAGCAATCAGGCTACAAAACTCAGCGGCAACCAAGAACATTGGCGATCAGAACACCCAAAGACTAATCCCCAAAATCGAAGACTCCACGGGTTCGACAAAGATAAAGTCTTCCGTCAGAGTGCTTGCAATCTGCCATCCAAAACGATGGCCACACAAAGGACTTATGCTCTGATGGTGATGAGACGAAAAATGCCGATATGAATATAAAATAAAAAATGCGTCAGCGAAAAACAAGGCTTTAGATCGGGCCATTCGTTATTGAGCTTCCGCAACGACGGTTGCGTAGAAAACTACGGCCCCGATTCACAGCTCGATAAGCTTCCAACAGCAAAAAAGAAAAATCATTCATAAGTCAAAACATCAGTAGACAAATATAGTCATTCAACAATTTACATCAATTTAAACTCAAAGATCGAAATTTGTAGCATAGAACAATAGAGTCCATCAATCAAAAGCAAATCCAGGCAAGATAAAATTAAAAGGAGGGTCCAAAATTTTTATAAATTTGGGAAAATGTTGCAGCTGCAACAGTTACACATTAGCCAACATGCATCAAGTGTTTAGGATATCATCTTTAGACCCTAGTCCCTCTCAGGACTGTAATTTACCCCTTAAATCCTTATCTTCCATCTAGCATACGTTCAATTATCTTCCCATCCAACCATAGTGTTTTTTTTTAACAGGAACGGTTATGTTGCATTAATCGGCATTCTGGCAAGCCAGAGTCAGAAAGGTACAAATCTGAAGAGAGTTGGTGACCTCTAACAGTGCTGCCAACCTTCTTGTGAAAGTCTTGGGAGACAAATCCCTCCCGCGTCTAGAGCTAACTCGAGAAAATGACAAAAAATGCTTACCTGAGTAAATTCTCACAAACTGTGAGCAAAGTAGAAGACAGAAGCAAAGCATTAAACTGAGAGGGATGAAATTTGCCCCTTAAAGAAAGGGTCCAGCTTTTTCTGAGAACCTAAAGAAATGCTGGAGGCCGCCTCCTTTTCTCTACGCGCTTTATTGGACTTTCGCCCTCGAGTAAGGGGTGGAGACGGGACTGAAATGTCTTCAGGTTCAGAAGTTTCCACAGAGCTGCTAGAGGGGACTGAAACAACCAGACCTGCAGGGGCAGAGGGTTC
>LPNX010379633.1:148299-158618 GCA_001517045.1 Pseudotsuga menziesii
GCGTTTATACTTCCAAGGCCGCAAACTTGTTTCCGGAGGGGTTCTTTGGTGGAGGGTTTTGCTGTTTTTGAGGCTTGGCAGCCTTCTTCCCATTTGCAATGTTCCAGCCCTCACNCAACCTTCTTCCCATTTGCAATGTTCCATCCCTCACTAACATTATTTTCCGAAGGGGGATTTTCTGGCTTCTTCAGACAGGATTTGGCAAAATGGCCATATTCATGACAGTACTTGCACTTGAAGGGGATTTGTTCATAATCTACTGATTGCAGATGGCTCCACCCATCAATAGAAAGCATGATAGATTTGGGGAGGCCTTTTTCTAGATCTACCTCAACGCAGATTCGGGCACAGGAAAACATTGGGGCCTTAGGCTCGGACTTGTCTACATATTTCCCCAAGGAGTTCCCTATCGTTCGAAAGTCCTCATCGTTCCAGCAGTGAAGAGGCAGATGAGGAAGCTTTACCCACACAGGGACTGCTTTCGGAATATCCTTCTCTGGGTTAAAGGATAAATCCCACTTGTTTAAGTACATCCCTCGAGGGCCCATGAAATATGGTCCATTCCTAAAGATGAGATCCCGATCTTCCTTCTTTTCGAAGATAAATGCGAAATATCCTTTCCCACAAAAGATTTGCTGAACTTCACCCTGGATTAGGGTTCTCCAATTCTTGTTCAGCCAGACCTCCACAGATCTCAGGGATGGCCAAAGTCCTGTAAATAATCCGATGAGGCCCTTTTCAGAGAGGGTGACTGCCTTCCTTTTAGAGGCTGCTGAGCTTAGCTTGACCTCTGGAACTTCAGCAAGTTTAACGAATCTGGAGGATGGGGCGGCGGCCGTCGAATCGCCCGGGAGGGACGCCACAATGTGCTGGAACTGGTCCTCGATGGAGGAGGGATCAGGCGGATCCATGGAGGAGCCGCCGATCATCACGGAACAGCCGCGGCTCTGCAAGGGATTAGCGCAGACGGATCAGAGCGAGGGTTTTAAGGAAGATGTAATCCTTCATTCTCTATCATTTTCACAATTAAAATTGCAACCCTCAATCCCTACACCCCCTACCAAATGAAAATACCAATGTTGATTACCAATATAATTAAAGTCAAACTTGATCACTACCTAACCCTTTATTGTTTTACTCACACATGTATGTATATTTTCTTGTATGACAAATTAATGTACACTTGATTAGCTTTCCACTTTATTGCTTATTACCACTTGCATTAGAGTTTTCCTTTAAATTTCAACAAATAATATGCATGTAACATAGATTCACTAAACTTATTTTCAACACATAAAATTACACTATCTACATAAATACAACTTTTTCTCATTTTACAACATACTAAAATACTGAAATTCTTTTTGACATTTCATTTCTCCCATACTCATTATTAAATAACTTAATAAAATGCTTGTGAGAAAAAAAATCTATCTAGTCTATATTCATATCAAAGATTTATGATTATAATTCAGGCTTTTTAAATATTTTTAATTATGATTCATCATTTTTAAATGTATACATAAAAATCCTACTTTTGAAACTTTACATGAATGAAATGGAAAATAATATTTTATTTACCTATATATATAAATAATATTGAATCCAATCTTATCATATTCACCTTCGTTCACAAGTCAATAGTCCGTCGAAATTTGCATTCATAGAAAGCCCCATCCATCCACTACTAATCCATCCTTTGGATGTTGTGTGTTGAGTGGAACCAACCACTAGTGTAACTCTAATTAATAGTGTCCACTCTCTACTAAGATTAAATTGAGTTATATTATTAGTACTTTTTATTTTATAAAGTAATAATACTTTTTGTTTTATCAGAACCTACCCAAATTTTGTATCAGAACCTACCCTTATTAACATGAATAGACCTAATAATTATATTAAGAATATTATCGTACAAATTAAAATTAAAATAGCAATACAATAGCCTAATAAACCATTATAGCTATTAATATAGAAAATAAAAACTAAAAATTATGTCCATGAGATCTGTGAAACTCCCTGAGATTTGAACCATGACATGAGAAACTTCCTCAATTTACCCAAGTATAAAAAACTCAATCTTATATGTAAAACTGTGTGAGATTTAAAATAAATGATCAACTCATTCAGAAGCTGATCTACATAGCCAGCACCAATTCGATCTAATCCAACCTTTTTTTGATAAGGTTGTCCCAGGTATAAACCATGTTAGACAGACAAAACCAACTAAAACAAATAATCTTCAATAGGATAGGAAATTTCCAGACCTTGATAAAGGTATCAGCTCGTGTTTACCCACTTATGCACGCCATGATTTAAAATGGCATTTTAAAACTTTTAAATTCATGTGGATGAATGATTAAAGAATCTTATAATTTGGATAATCTTGAAACCGACTAAAATCTTATAATATCATATTAGGGCCCGCATATTTGATCACAAGTCAATACTCAGTGGAAATACCATGGAAATCACAAGTCAATAGTCAGTGGAAATTCCATGGAAATATTTACAATCCACGCGTGATCGAAATTTGCAATCAACGAGCCATAACTGATCAATCTCTACATAAAGCTAAAAACTCTGTGAAAGTCTGTCCAGAATTGCCCTGTATCTCAGCCTAAGCAATCAAAGTCGTCCACTATACATAAAGACAAAAGTTGAACTCAAGAAAAATGTGTTAAGTCCACTATCATGCACGACTTCTCCTCTGCAACTGCCTTTGCTCCCTCCTCTGCAACTGCCATACGTATAATTTATTTACAACTGTAATGCTAACACACATCATCTGCAGATATTTTGCTCCCTCCTCTGCGACTGCCTTGGCTCAATTACAATTACAATTGGCCATTGCCACGGAGAAAGCTGTATATATCCCTGCAGCAGCTAGCGAACTGGGCAGAGCTTAAGACACCTCTTTATTATTGATCCAGGAGAAAAAAGATGGAGACGAACAGCCTTGCGGTTTGGATTTCACGGCTCAGCTGGCTGGTATGCGCATGGAGCTTGGCATCAGTCATTGTTAATCCATGGTGCCACGCTCTTCCTCATGAAGCTCAAATCCTCCTGAAAATGAAGGAAAGCTTCAAGGATGATCCCTACAATGCACTGGACAACTGGATGTTAGACAGAGACTTAGACTCTGCCGATGCGCCTTGCGATTGGGATGGAATCACCTGCGCCAATTCTACAGGTATGGTCATCGAAATCACACTCGAACACAAATCTCTCAACGGTCCTCTCTATTCCGGCCTATGCAAATTGCAGAGCTTGGAAAAGCTTAACTTGGGTTTCAATAATTTGTATGGGATTCTGCCGCCATCTCTCATGAACTGCAGCAGCCTCCAATCCCTCAACCTCACCACAAATTCTCTCTCCGGCACTTTCCCAGACTTTTCTGGACTGAAGTCCTTGAATATACTTGACCTCACGACCAACAACTTCAATGGCGAATTCCCTCCTTCTCTGGGAAATTTACCAGAGCTAACTTCCCTCAACCTTGCAGATAATCCCTTTACTCCTGGCACAATTCCCCTAGAACTCGCGAGTTTGAAGAAACTCAACACAATCTATTTGGCCACCTGCAATTTCATAGGAGAAATCCCACTTTTCATCTTTAATTTCACAGAGCTGGGCCTCTTGGATCTCTCTAACAACAGCCTCAAGGGATCCATTCCCAAGGAAATCTCCAACCTGAAGAAGCTCTATCAACTGGAGCTCTTCGACAACTATTTCAGCGGGAGTATTCCTCCCGAATTGGGCGATCTCACGTTACTGCAGAACTTGGATGCGTCGGGCAACACCCTTACCGGCAGCATTCCACAAGAGCTCGGGAATTTGAAGAAGATATCATACGTACAGCTCTACAACAACAATCTTTCGGGGCAAATCCCCGAAAACTTTGGGGAATTGCCTTTTCTGGAAGGCTTGTCACTCTACCAGAACAATCTTACAGGCCAATTACCGCAGAAACTCGGCAGCCTGTCCAAATTCAACATGCTGGACGCGTCGCAAAATCGGCTCAATGGCTCGTTGCCTAAAGACATCTGTAGAGGAGGAAACCTGGAGTACTTTCTTGTTCTCGAAAACTATTTCACGGGAGAATTGCCTCTCTCATACGGTGCTTGCCAAAGCTTGATACGTTTCAGAGTCAATAGCAACAGTCTCAGCGGTAGAGTGCCGGAGGGAATCTGGGGTCTACCCAATGTCAATATTATTGATCTGAGTTTCAACAATTTTGTGGGCGAAATGAGTGCCCAAATCGGAAAGGCAAAGAATCTGTCGCAGCTGGCCATTCAAAACAACCAATTCTCCGGCAACTTGGTGCCAGAGATTGGCTTGGCTCTACAACTGGTCAGGATTCAAGCTGAAAACAATAAGTTTACGGGTCAACTACCGATGGAAATCTGGAGGTTGAAGCAGTTGAATGCACTATATTTACAAGAAAATATGCTGGAGGGATCCATTCCAGACGAAATCGGCTCCTGCAAATCTTTAACAATTATAAATCTTGCGAGAAACCGTCTGGACGGAGCCATTCCGGACACTTTGGGATCTATGGATGTTTTGAATTCTTTGAATCTTTCAAATAACGAGCTCTCTGGATCGATTCCCAGCAGTCTCAGCGCATTGACGTTGAGCTCTATTGATTTCTCCAACAATCAGTTAAGCGGCCCTGTTCCCAGCTCGCTTATCAGTATCGGAAACAGGGGAAGCTTTTCGGGAAATCCAGGGCTCTGTGCTAAAATCTTCAGTAGCAATGATAAAATTGCAGTCTGTTCGGCTTCTTCTCATTCTCAGAAGGAATCCGGAAGAATGAAATTAGCAGCCGGTGTCATTGCTGGTACAGCCTTGTTAATATTTGTAGTTGGACTGATACTTTTCCGGCGGTATGTTCATCACCAGGCGGATATGCTGGAGAAAGAGGCAAACTTATCATGGACAGCCACAGTTTTTCATAATTTGAGCTTTAATGCAAAAGATCTTTCCAGGGTTTTATTACTGAAAGACGAAGAGACTGTAATTGGAAGCGGGGCATCCGGCAAGGTTTATCGCGCTGACCTACCCAACAATGAAACTGTGGCAGTGAAGCACCTCTGGACTGCCACCAAAATGGATATGGATGATATCAAAATGGACAATCATAAGAAGAAGAATAACAAAAATGATAACGTTTACAGAGAGCATGAGCATCGATTGGCCAAGGCAGAAGTTGAAACTTTGGGAACCATTCGCCACAAAAACATAGTGAAGCTTTACTGCTATCTGTCCAACTGGCATTCAAATGTGTTGGTCTATGAATACATGCCCAATGGGAACCTGTTTGAAGCTTTGCATAGCAATAATGATTTGGATTGGCCAACGCGACACAACATTGCATTAGGGACAGCTCATGGATTATCTTACCTTCATCATGATTGCTCCCCTGCAATTATTCATCGGGATGTCAAGTCAACCAATATCTTGCTTGATAAATTTTACGAGGCCAAGATTGCTGATTTTGGTGTTGCAAAAGTTCTTCAAGCTTGCAAAAAAGGAGGGGATTCAACCGCAACTTTTGTAGGCACCCACGGTTACATTGCTCCTGGTAATTTTTTCAACTCTTTTGTCCGGCTTATGTGCTCCATTTTCTTACTCGATGTTTTCCACACAGGGTTTTCTGCTCTCAAGTAGTGTGCTTTGTAACTGGTTTTGAGGTCCTTGATCTTTGACATTATTATATGCATTTTATAGATATTCCTTGCAATTGGATAAACCCTGAATTTTACCTTGTTTATCTATTCTTTCTGGCAGAATATGCATACTCCTTGAAGGTCACGGAGAAGAGCGATGTTTTCAGTTTTGGTGTGGTTTTGCTGGAGCTCATAACTGGCAAACGACCCATTGAACCGGAATTTGGGGAGAGCAAGGATATTGTTTATTGGGCTTCACACAAAATCTATGAGAAGAAAGATCCATTTGTTACTCTTGACTCGAGGATTTCCAAGTCATCTAAGGAAGAAATGATTCGGGCATTGAAAATTGCAGTGTCTTGCGTACACAAACTGCCAGATTTGCGGCCTTCTATGAGAGAAGTCGTGAAAATGTTGCAGGATGCAGATCCTTGTAACGGTAATACAAACATGCAAACAAAGAACACCAGGCATGCAAATGTTATAGTTGATATCCCTAGAACACTAAAGAAGTTGTGAAGTTTGAAGAAAACCCTCATGAGTCATGCCTGAATGAGTGTTTTTCCGACCCCCCTAAGCTGGTAGATGAGCCACGTATGATGCTTGCCTATGTTCAATTCTTAACATAAAAAGGCTACACAGGAATAGATCATAGAATGTAATTTTGGTCCTTGATGGAGCTTCTCAGTCGGAAGATGAGAAGATTGTTGATAGTAAAAATACGCTTTTAGATATATCATATAGTGTACGGTGCCTGCTATCTATCGTCTTCTTTCTGCTTCCTAGTTCTTACGTATAATTGTACTACAAGAAACTGAAAACACTAGGTCTTTTAGTGTTGATAGTATTTTCCCGTGAGTCTATGTTCCATCAGAATTTGGCAACAATATGTATAGAGACAATAAAATATGATAGTTGCAAATTTATTTGGAAGTGTGTGGGCATATTGATGGAGGGTCTTCATTTTTCAATCCAACGTGGGTAGCAGATATTGAAATCTATTTTTTTATTTTTAGTTCTATAAAAGATAAATCTGTTTCACAAGTTATTTATGAGGTAAGTTATTTATGAGGTTTGCAAGGTAAGAAATTGGCAAATCCATTTAAGGTTGATGTCTATTGGTTGTAGCTTGGGTGGTTGGGAGAAATAAATGTTACCTTTTCCACCCAGGTTCATAAGTGACATGTTTACTCTTGTTAAGCCTGGCTGACACACTTAACACTGTATCTTATTCTGTTTTGGACATTTATTCATTCCTTTGATGATTTTTTATTCTCTAGGGAAAGGTGATGAGAGCATCAGGTTTGTTCCTTTATGAAATGGGCTGCAGCTTTATCATTATCCATATATCTAAAAAGTTTATAGCAGTTTAGGCCTTTAACGTTTTGGTTCAGTTAGTTGGGTTTTGATTGTTTGGTTTAAGGTTGGATTTTGATTATTGCTCGAATGAATGAGCTATAAAACCTGGTTAGGGTTGGTTACATATAAATTTTTATATAATATTAAATATTTTTTAGACTCACTTTCATAAAACTAAGATGGTGGTTCAAAACAGATGAGACAAGACCATTTTTACCAAAGAGGGTTTACATTCATAAAAATTGGAGAAAAAGATAAAGGAAAGAAATTCATGAAAAATGATGGATTAAATATTGACTTTTTTTTACATAAGGCCGTTAATAAGTAGAGTGGCCTTAAAATTCTTAACACTACTCCACTCCAACATGAGTTGAAGGCTATTCACATGTCTTCAATGCAACCACCTTTTGCCATGACTAAGAGGAAAATATCAATATGACATAAAGAACTCACTTTCATACATTCACATCCCCAACCCCATTAGAGCAAAACTAGCCTAAGAATTTATTTGCAAAGGTCCATGTACCACAATGTCTACATTTAATCTAATGTATTGTCAATGGAATATTTCCGAATAATCATATATTCATCTTAACTCCATGTTTATGAAGTATCAAGTGCTGAGAAGGATCAAATTTATGAGAAGGTCAAATCTCTTGAGAGGTAAAGTTTAATATTATTTAAGATGGATATGTGGACAAAGATGATAAAAGGGTAACAATTTTTATGAAAATATCATATTTATAGTATTTGTATTTTTGTGTAAGCCTAGACCTCTCCATTTATCTCTCTATTGTATTGGGTTGTAGAACACCTAGTTACTCTTAATGAAATCAATGAAAAAGACTTAAGTAGAGAGTGCACGGAAGAGGATTTTGATTACAACTAGATGATCACTCTACTTTAGAAAACATGGAGATGTATATACTGATGCAGGGTGTAATATCCCAAATAGTGATAGGTTGGGATATAATTTTTTTCTATGTAATAAGTGTCCTTATGCTCTAAACTCATTGACAACTTTTTACAAACAGTTTGCAATCATTCCATTAACAACATTAGTCAAATATATTGCATATATTCCAATTACACATGAGAGAGAAAGTCACCATGGCATTTTATTATGAATGGAACCCAATGACAAGTAACTAATGGTTCCTATAGAAGTTACAAGTACTAATAACACTCGACAACAAATAAACTTGGAAGTGATGCCACTACCATCTCAATAGATGGAGCTTCCTCCTCCAAACTATAAAAGAGTTAACTTTTGACCTACAAACCCTATCCAAGATGATGCCAAACCAAAATATGAAGCTTATGTAAAGACCCTAGATGGGTCCTCCTCCTTGTCTAGCTAGGGTGAATATCTCACCACCGAAACTAAACTACAATAGATGGAAGGGTTTTGCAAAACCCTAACTATAACCTCGGTTCACCAAGCTAACACAAGAGATCTAAGTCAAATCAACATGTCCACAAGTGAGGTTATCTTTTCCATTTATCTTATTTTAGAACTTCATACCATGGGAAATACCATGGAATGCCCAATACCACCTAACAATTATTAGTCCCTTTTTAAAAATAAGACATATTTTATAAAGTAAGTGAAAATAGTAATGACCCCCTTTCCTTCATTAGATCTAGCCTATGGCATCATATAGGATACCAATCATCCTGTCATATTGGTCAGTGGAAGGAGACATCACAATCCTCCCTCCCAAATATTGCTTGTTCTTAAGCGATGCCACCACGACCTTATGCTCCATTGAATGAAGTAGACTCAAAATGGAAATGATGCCAAGGTCCCAAACCAATTGGGAAGAGGTGAAGCGTCCTCCACTTTATACAGGGTCCAATAGGATACTGACATACGAAAACAAGGTCTTTATCAGTAGAGCATCATGATGCTGCAACAACTTGCTCAACATTAAGCAAGAATGGACAATGTCAAGTGCATCGGTCAATCCCGATGGTATGACCAATAACTCATAATGACATCTAGAAGAAGCACTATGAGATGTTGTATCATGAGGAAGATCCATCCACTCACTAATCTTGGTTAACCTCTAATCAATGTTATGCTCAAGGTATCTATTAGTAGGTTTTAATGGAAGAAACAATATGAAGCTCCACTATACACCAATGTTTGTTTGTGTACACTCATGTATATTGTTGCATACAACTATAACCTCCTATGCCATTGAGTATCATGCATGTTCTTGTTAAATTTTCATATGCTTGACTAAGACATTAGTATATCATTTCATTTTTCATAATAAAAGCATATAAAATAGGATCACTGAAAGAAACAGTATCACAAGAACAAGACAGATTTATCCTGGGAAAACCCTAAAGGGAAAAACCCAGCAAAATCTTCCTTAATATAGATGCCCCAAAAAGGGAAAAAGGTAAAACCAACAAGGAGATCAAAAACCTGATTCTCCTCCTTCTCCAGCAACTCCTCTCCTCCACAAGTGCGCTATTCCAACTGAGTGTGTGTGTCTCAAATGAGGAGCGCTACACCTCTATTTATATTCTTCCGTTTACTTAAAGTTTACTCAATTAACATGTCAGCTTAAGTTAACTCATGTAGGCTCGAGTTACACATGTAGGCTCAAGTAACCACACTGGGGTGCTGATGGCCCACCTTTACAATTTGAGGGGACTACCTCATGACTCTTATTAGTTCTTTCGATTAGGAGCATCGGGGTACAATGTAATACAAGTGGTTCTCCCGGTTGGACCATCGGGGACCACAAAAGATACATAAATAATATTCTTCGAAGTTACAATATTTCAACACTCCCCCTTAACGAGAAGGGTATTCTACATCAACAACAACAAGAGTAGAGATAGAGGACATCATCAACATCAGCAGGGCAACACATCTATAAATCATTGGAAACTTTTCAACATCATGTAGTCTTCATCTTCAATCTTCAGTCTTCATCATCAACAACATCTTCAGTCTTTGATCAGCAACATCTTCAGCATTTTGATCTTTCAATTAGCAGCGACATTTTCAGCACTTGGACCTTTCGATCAGCAACATCTTTAGCACTTTTACCGTTCGATCAGCAACAACATCTTCAGTATTTTGGATCTTTCCATTAGCAACATCTTTAGCACTTTGACTGTCCGATCAGCAACAACATCTTCAGCATTTTGAACTTTTGATCAGTAACATCTTCAGCATTTTTGACTTTTCGATCAACAACAGCACCTTGACCTTTCGATCAGCAGCAACATCTTCAGTACTTTGACCTCTCGATCAGTAGCAACATC
>LPNX010379643.1:0-13230 GCA_001517045.1 Pseudotsuga menziesii
AATATGGGGGCCTCTCTCCCACAAGGTCACTACAGGAAAAATGGGAATCCTCCCATCCTCAAACACGTCCCGTAATGAGGTGTCGGATATCCCCTCATCAACAACTACATCACATGATATGGAATTATCCTCTGTACGACCATTGTATGTGGCTCAGCCTTATGATCTCCTCTTCCTTCCTTCATTTCTTCAAAAGCCCTTTTGGCCCCCCTCCTACCCTACCTCCTTTCACATTCTTCCCCCTCCCCCGTTTTCACTTCTCCCTTATCCCTTTCTTATCCCTCCCACCTTCCCGCTTTCCATCACCCAGCGTCACCCTTCAGCTGGACTCCACTCCGCGTTGATCATCGTCGGCTCCCTTCATTTATTTAACTGTCCTACCTATCCTCTTCCCCACGCCGCGTGGCCTCCTTACTACCTCCTCCATCTCTCGTACGCTACAGAATTAATGGCCATCCGGCCCCGGGTTAATTGTATTACCACCTCGCATGCTCAACGTCTCCTCAAGTACCATGTCTTCTATCGGCAGCGATATGTCTATCCATTCTGTTTCAATTCTTGGCCCTAGTTTACATGAAGCTCTGTGAATCTTGCTGAAGGTAGTTATAGGTATTGGCGAAGGGCGGTTGCAAGGCCTCCCGTGGCAGGCACTCCCTCTCACTCGTTATGTAGTGAAGGAAAGGCTAGCTCTTGCAGCCTTTTCCTTCTGTTCGTGCAGCTCTCTTTCAATGTCGCTGACTGTCACTCTCGGCTCAAGTATACTTTCGCCTTCTGGTAATTGGGGAAGAAACTTGGTTTTAGGTTGTCGCTGCACGGGGTGGCAGGAAGGTGCAGTGGGCACATTGATTTGTCGAAGACAAGGAGTTTTTTCACTGCATCAGGAACTCCTCGTGCTCAGTCATCTCTACAGTAATCTTCCGGCTACGAATCAAGCCTGTGTCCCTGTCAGTTCTGTTCATGCCATACATAATCAATTCGCTCGAATAAACATCTCGACAGAGGCAAACAGAATGGCACAGGGAGGTGAAAGTGCAGGAATCATGGACATCAAAAAGAATCTGCGGAGACTGTATGAAATGCTTGCAATCAGTGTCATGGATAACAAAGAAATGGCTCAGGAGGTGAAGAGTATGGGAGAAACAGTGAGCTACACCTCTTTGCAGATTAGCAATCACGATGCTCGAATTGATGACAATGAAAGTAACCTTCGAGAAATCATGGGTAAAGTCGACAGGATACAGGAGGACCTCCAGCACTTCATAACCATGAATCAGAGCAGCAGAGTAAATGGAGCCACTACTGATGCTGTGCATCCAATGGAGGAGGAATCCATAGTACAACCAAGAAATATCAGAGGCAATCCGTAATCTGTTTCTTTTAGTTATGGCTTAATGTTTTTCTGTCTTTTTATATGTAACCAGTATGTAAGGGTATACACTACCCGCGATATTAGATGTTTTGAACAAACTCTCTGTGAAGTTTTTTGGGAAACCCCTTGGATAGGCTCTCTGTGCTGCATTTTTGCTATGCACAAATACTCTATGCCACTACTGTAATGAATGGCTGTGCACAACTTGTTTTTATATAAACCCTTTTATAGTTTTTGTTTTAAAAAAAAAAAAACATTCCCTTCTAAGAACAATAGTTGGGAACATGTTTAAACAAAATTAATAATCATCATCTCCACAATGATTATAAAATACTTTTCACATATATATAATAATGTAATAAATAATTAATTAATCAGTATAAAAAATTATTTTATAATATATTATTTAAAGAAATGATTTTAATTTAAATAAAATTTATATAATAAAATGATTATAAATATTTTTCACAAATATAATAAATATTTAAATAAAATTATTTTAGTTTAAATAAAATTTATTTAATAAAATTATAATAAATATAATAATTAATTAATTTTTTTTATAATATAATATTTAAAAAAATATTTTAATATAAATGTTATGTTAATATGTTGATAGTCTATGATTTGAAAAATTATATTCAATCATCATTTAAAATTTTAATACCACACTATTAAATATGTTTAAAGAAGATATCAAATTTTATCTTATTTTAAAGACCTAACAATATGATCTAAACAGTGTCATTTTTGCACACAATTATTTAACTTCAAAATTCATTTTAATAAAAATAATAATTCTAAATTCCTTTTAATACACTTATAACTCTAAACAAAAATCATTTTAATAAACTCAAAAAGAAAAAAAACAACAAACTCTAAACAAAATTCATTTTTTCAATACACCTATGGAAAAGACAACAACTCTAAACAAAAATAAATATTAACCCATGGAGAAAAAAAAGCTCTAAACAATTTGAAGAACCTATGAACCTATGAGTATGAGATTATTAACTTTACAGAGTCCTGAATATGGTACAGCTCTGAGTTCCAAACTAATTGAAAACAGGTAAGTTTCTTTGAGTTCCAAACTATTGAACATAGGTTCCTCAGTCTTCACAACCTTCTAAGATCTCTTAAATCGGACTTCCATTTACGTTACCCATATCGATGAGCTTTATTTAAAAAGCCCAATGTAATTTCTTAAGATACCTTTCATGCATATTTAATTGTCACTATGTGTTAAAAATACATATGCACATTTTAGGAATTTTTTCCACTAGTTGGAGGAGTCGCTACATGTTAAAATGAAATTTGCACCTACTAGATTTCGAGTAGCCAGCCTCGGTTTAAAAAGCCATTTGCACCCTTCAAAAAAAGGTGGTTTTTTTGTACACAATTCTATGATTCCACAATTACCAGATTCGGCCTTCTCCGAATTTGAATGGGCAGGGAATCTGTTTGGGCTATCTCTTTTAGAATTTGCTCCAAAGTTAAAAAAGCTAACGATTTAATAATGGATGTGCAACTTGACTTGATTTAATAATGGATCAGCAATTTGAGTTTTTAATTTTTTTTTTTACAAAAAATTAGAGAAATATTTATATATAAAAAAGCCGAGTACAGCCATCCTTACAAAAAAGTTGCCATAGTATAAAATTGTTCTGAAAAAAGAAAACTAATATAACTACATTGCTAACTAAAATATAGATGGTTCTTGGATGTTTTCTGAAATAACTTAGAACCATCGTAGGGTAGAGTCTGACAAACTGACTATTTAACATAATACAAAAAAACATCTTAGAGTCATGATGAAACAAACTATTTTTCCTTGCCTTCTAATTCACGAACAGGCTGAACCACAGATGTTTCTTCCATTCGGAGATTGTCGTGGGCTGGGGTTTCCTGACAATGACTGCACTGGTTCGTGTTTGTCAATTTTTGAACTTCTTCTTTTATGATATCCACTGTTCCCATCAGCTCGTGGAGGTCACGATCATTGTCATCAATTCTGGACTCGTGGCAACCCATTTGGTTTGCCAAATACTTAACATCTGCTACTACAACCCTGCTCTCCTTAACACCGGTGCATACCATTTCATAGATCCATCACAGGTGAATTTTAACATCCAACAAATTTTATTTGATGTCGTTTATGCCCGCATTTCCTTGATTATTCTCCATTGAAACCTGGGTGCTGCTTAGTGTCGAAAATGTAGCAGAGATAGAGGGAAGGTCTTGCGAAGGGCCAAGGGAAAGGCCAACGCTAATATCCTTACCATCGTGGGAGCCTGCAGCAGAAAGCCTAAATGGTAAGACTTCCTCCGAATACCAAGAACCAAAATGGAGCACTTTGGATTCTTCGCCCTTGGTGCTTCCAAAGAACGAGAGGAGAGTCTGCGAAGAGTCACACGCAAGAGTGTTTCCGCTGAATAAACCTTCGAACGAGAGCCTAATTTCTTCCTCTGGAGAACTAGAACTAGATACAAACGGCTTGTAGAGCACCTCAGTATCGCATAAGTTTGTAGGAGGCTGGGGGGAAGTATTCATCCCTCTTTGCGTTTCCATGAAGCATGCCAACAATCCTTTCCTAGCCTCAGGAAGCTAGAGGTCAGGACATCTCTTTAATTCCTTCACGTGATCGGAAGTGCCATGAAATCATTGCTGCATCAATAGAAACTTGTTGTTTGGGCACCAGAAGGGTGAACCATGCACCCCTACCTATAGTTTGATCTGGGGAACATGATTTTGATAATTGGGCTGACCCCTAATTGAAAGAATGCCCAATTTGTTTTTAACTCCTTGATTTTCCAACTTGTCTGCGGTAGTATTATTACCTTTGAGGATGTGGAAGTAAGTGGCTTGAAGATATGGGTTGAGGCGGCGAATGCGATCATAAATTCTTCTGCAGTTGGTGGCACCATGTTTGTAATCCGTTCTCTTTTTTTGAATAACCTGCTTCGAGTCTCCAAAAACAATGAGTTTAGTGATGTTATTTTTCCCTGCCAATTCTAGGCCTATTCCCCAAGCGAAAGAGGTGACTATGTTTCCTCCAGGATCAAATATTATCCCACCCGCACCTGCCTCCCCAGGATTTCCTTTCGAGGCACCACCGAAGAAGAGCGTGTGACAATGTTGTTTAATTCTCCATTGAATGAATTCTTCTTTTTCTTTTCTGATCTCCCATAATTGGATAACTGGATAAGTTTTGGTTTGAGGAGAGCTCTGTATACAAAGTTCTCGACACCAACTGGCTTCCATGGGGTTAAGGTTTTTTTATTCGGGGAGAGTAACCTGCTTAGAAGACATCTTTTCAGAGATCATGTCCAGGACTTTGTTTGTGACTCTCTTTGGTTCCACTTTCTTCCCATAAAAAATTAACCTATTTCTGGCAATCCAGATCTGCTAGCAAGTATTTTGGGGAACTGTGTTCCAAATTCTGAGCAAAGTTTTTTTTTCTTTAAGTTTCTTGTGTATATGGTTGATAACCAAATCTTAGATATTGTCAGGGAGGTAGAAGCTTCTTGCAAGAGAACCAAGAGTGTGGTTCCAGACTTGAATAGTGTAGGAACAAGTCAGGAAGAGGTGGAGGGTCGATTCTTCACGAGAGAGACAAAGAGAGCATCTGGAGGGGCCTTCAAAACCTATTTTACTTAAGTTGTCAGCAGTCAGGAGCTTATTCTGAACTAATAACCAATAAAAATATTGATTTTGGGGATGAAATTAGAATTCCATACCTTTTTCCAGAATCTAGCCTAAGAGCTATCACCATTGTTCTTCAGAATCTTGTACCCTTTGTTAACAGTGTAGAAGCCATGAAGACCCCATCCTTTGGTGTCTTGAGTCTTGGCGTTGGAGGGGGCGATGTCGTGTAGATAAGAAGAGAAGAGGACATAATCATTTTGAAGGTGAGGAGGAGGGCACAAGACCTTCCATCCTGCCCATTCCCCGTTGTTATGCCAATCTGAGATATCCTTGAGCTTGACCAGTTCCTGCTCTTGCATCCAGCATTGTAGGTTGGCTAAATTTGGAATAGTTGCAAGAGGTGGATGTCCCAGAATTTTATCTGTCCATATGTTTATTTTTCTACCATTACCAGGGATCCAATAAAGGTTGTCTTTAATTAAACCAACAGAGAGTTTACAAAGACTCCATATGGAGGTGCCTTTACCATTCCAAGTGAGATCTATACAATTTGATCTTGGCTTCTTTATATATGTTTTCCTGATTACCTCTTTCCACCATTCTTTCTCTCCATAAATCAACCTCCAGACCAGCTTGGCTCCCAAGGCCTTGTTCATCATACTAGGATCCTTGATTCCAAGCCCACCTTTTGATTTATCTTCCATGATTTTTTCCCAATTGACGAGATTGAACTTTTTCCCTTGTGTCTTCTCACCTTTCCAAAGAAATATTTTAAGTTCTATACTTATATTGTTGACGATGTATTTAGGCACGAGGAAGATGACACACATGAAGATAGGATAAGAGGCTAGAATGGATTTGATGAGGATTAGCTTACCAGCTAGATTGAGCCATGTTGATCCCCAAGATTACATTTTATCTTTCATCTTTTGTATTATTGAGCTCCAAGCAGTAGAATTATTGATGCACTTAGAGATTGGGATTCCCAAATAAATGAAGGAGGTCCAATCAAGGCTTACTTGGATACCTATAAAGCAGGATATCTCTCTTAGAATGTGAGGGTTGCTATTCCAACCATAAATCCAAGATTTGGAAGAGTTGATTCGGCTACCTGCGACTTTTAGAAAGAGTCTGAGAGAGAGTTTGATCCTTCTGGCGATTTGAGTCGAAGCGCTTCCCAGGAGTATGGTGTCGTCAGCAAATTGAGCATGGTTAATAGGTTGAACTCCCCTAACAAAGGAGATGCCAAGAATATTCCCTTCTCTTTTCAATCTATTTAGCCTTCTGCTGAGCAAATCTGCAACTAAAATGTAAAGGAAGGGAGACATCAGACAACCTTGATGAATTCCTCTTTGAGCTTGGAAAAAGGTAGTTGGACAACCATTAACCAAAGGAGCTATCCAAGGGATGCTAATACATGCTTTGACCCATCTTATGAAACTTGGGGGAAAACCAAACCTTTCCAGAACTTGAAAAATAAAGGCGTGCCTAAGTCTATCGAAGGCATTTGCGAGATCTAGCTTAATAGCCATACCTACTTCCTTACGATTCTGACTGGAGTGGATTGCCTCCCGCACTAGGAGGATGTTGTCGTAGATATGTCGGCTGGCTATAAGTCGTCCTTGATTTTTCGGAGATGAGATGCGATATTACCTTTTCTAGTCTATTAGAGATGACCTTGGAGAGGATTTTGTTGGAATAGTTGTAGAGGGAGATAGGTCTAAAGCACATATGGAGGTTGGATTCTTTTCCTTAGGTATGAGAGCAAGGAAGGTGGAGTTTGTAACGCCCCCTATCTTGTCCCATGATTGTGTCCATATCATCATCCTTAGAAGATATTTTTTAATTATATGCTAGCAACTTCGATAAAAACTAATTGAGAATCCATCAGGCCCAGGAGCTTTGTCTGGTTGCGGGGACCAAACTGCTAGACAAACCTCATCCAAGGAGACCAGTTGGGTTAAGGCTTCATGGTATTCATTTAAAATGTTGGGTATTTCTGCATTGATTGTTGCCATTTCCTCTAAATTGGCCTCGTATTCATTTGTGTAAAGGTCCTCAAAGAAGATTTTGATCTCTGTTTTGATTTCCTCAGGATTTGTTAACTTTTCCCCATTTTTTGTGATAATCTCCTTAATGGTGTTCTTTCTGTTGCTCTCTTTGCATTGAGAGTGGAAAAATTCAGTGTTATGATCTCCACCTTTTAGCTAGAGGCTTCTAAATCTTAGTCTCTATTCTTCTTCTTCTTTTCGGAGGAGAGTCTAGATTTTTCTACCAATCTCTTTTTCTTGCCAGAGCATCTCTTTAGTTATTTAAACCTACTCCATTTGGTCCTGAATACCTTCAAGAGTTATGAGGAGGGTCGCTTTCTCTTTCCCGGGGTTATAGTCGCGAGTAGCTATCCAGTTCTTAAGCCCTTTTTTGACATTCTTGAGTTTTTGTTCCCAAATGTAGCTTGGAGAACCCTGGATAAAGATATTCTAGGCTTGTTGAACTACATCATAGAAATGTGGATCTTTGATCCAAGTAGGGGAGAATCTAAAAGGAAGTGGTCCCAAATTTCTGATTGGTGTGAGGGTAAGAGCGATAGGGTGATGATCAGAAACGACAGATGCTAGTATATTAGAAACATGAATAAGATGTTTATTGAGAAAGGAGGAACTTACCATAAATCTATCCAGTCTGGCAGTGGTATGACCCGGGCCTAGTTTCCTGTTGCTCCATGTGAACTTACATCTTTTAGGTTTGATATCACTTAATCTCCAAGCATTCATTAAATATTCTAGCCTTTCTCCAAAGGGATCTCTGACTTTGGAACCTCCTTTTTCTCTTCTAAGGAGATGGTGGTATTGAAATCTACAATGATAATACAAGGCTGCTACATCTTACCATATTTTTGGTTATTCAACTGTGTCCAAAACTCATCTTTGTATTCGTGGATTTTTGGTCCATAAAAGTTTCCTATCTAGAAAATCTCCTTTGAGTCGAAATCTTCAAGCTCTACAAACAACCAATGATGGTTTTCTATCCCATAAATGAGTTTAAAGGTATTTGAGTCCCACCATGTTAGAATACCTCCTGAGGCTCCTTGTGAACTTACAACTATGCCTTCATCTGTCTTCCAAATTTTCTTCATGGCTGTTATACAATCCTCTTTTTGCATTTTTGTCTCCTGGATTACAAGGATGGAAATTACTTCGCTTTGCTTTAGTCTTTTTATTTCTTCAATATTTTTATTTCCTCCGAGGCCTCTGCAATTCCAGGAGACAAGTTTCATTATTTCTTATTAGGTTGTGATGGTGCTCTATCCTTTTTTCCTTCAGTTGCTTCTCCTGCTTGTTTTTCCAATGGATGTCTTCTAACCAGATGGTCTAGACTAGACTACTTCCCAACTACTTTTTCTCGGGAAGTTTCTAACTCTTGAAGGAATTTATTGGTCTTTCTACCTTTTTTTCTTAGCGGCTCCATTTCCTCTTCTTTTCTTTCTGAGGTATCTTCTAGTTGTGCCTTAGCTCTAGATCTTGTCACTGGTCCTCCAAATATTTGCGAGGACTTGGGTCTTATTTCGACATAAAATTGTTGTGGAAGAGTGGGTTCATAACTAGTTTCTTGTCCTATTTCCATTAGTATTGGTTCATCTTAATTAATTTTTCTGGGGTTTGATTCTATCTCAGTGACTAGTATGTTTGTTTGTCAATTCTCGTCCATTGCAAGGACTTGAAAACTATTCTCTATAGACTTCTTTTTTGCAGGGGTATTTTCCTAGTTTTGATTTTTTTTGTTCCATTTCTTCTTATTTACCTCATTTCATTCTTCTTTTTTAGATTTCCCATATTCTGGCTGAACTTTCTTTTGGAAAGGTTTTGCAAAGTGCCCATATTCATGGCACATCTTGCACTTGAAGGGATCTATTCATATTTTACCATTTGTAGATGGTTCCATCCTTCCATAGTGATATTTATTGCTTATGGGAGGCCTTTCTCCAGATATACTTAGACACAAATTTGTGTGCAAGAGAACATGGGTGGTTTGGGCTCCAATTTGTTAATGTATTTCCCTAGGGAGTCCCAATGGTTTTGAGGTTTTCATCGTTCCAGCAGTGCAATGGAGGATGGGGTAGTTTAACCCATACTGGGACTGAGGTGTTAGATTTTTATCATTTAAGCAGTATAATCTTAGGATCTTATCTGAGAGAATAACATTCACAACAATGAATCATAAGAGACAATAGACACAGATGTTTTCCTCGGGAAAACCATAAAGGAGAAAACCCCGCAACTTCCTTAGAGATAGAATAAGCACTAATGGCAGCAGTTAAACCCAAAGACAGAAAAGATGATCTCCGCTAGTTGTTCTCTCTCTCTTATCTGAGCTCCTTCTCTCTCATTCATGCGCTACCACTGACTGTGAGTGTGTGTGTTAAATAGAGAGGCCCACTCTCTATTTATACTAGTTTTCAACTTGACAATAACTTACCAGGGCCGACTTCTCTAGAAGAGTTTAACAAACCTAGTGCCCCACAACTGTGGAGAATTTGGCCCTTGGTCAACAAGGAGGGTTACCCTCTCTGACTTTACATGACTTGACTACATTAATGATTCTCCTGATAGGAACATCGGGGACTAATGAAATACAATATATGAAATATACAAGTGAATACATTTCGAAGTTACAAATACATCAACACTCCCTCTTAACTAAGAAGGTATTCTCTAGACACAATTCATCAGCACAAGTCTTCATCACTGGATCATTACTGGGTCATCATCAAGTCTGGATCATCACTGGATCATCAAGGGTTGCTTCCGCTATCTCGATCAAATGGTGCTATCTCTCAATTATACTCATCACAGGAAGTTCTACAGAGCCAACCCTTTTTCATGCTGGTTGTAGGCTGAGCCTCCATATAGGTCTTCATCAACAGAGCCAACCCTTTTTCATGTTGGATGTACTTCCTTGCCTTTGCAAGGACTTCCCCTATAGAGCTAGTCCTTTTTCATACTGGATGCAGCACCTTGCCTCTGCAAGGATTTCCCCTACAGAGCCAGTCCTTTTTCATACTGGATGAAACACCTTGCCTCTTGTAAGGATTTCCCCTATAGAGCCAGTCCTTTTTCATATTGGATGCAACACCTTGCCTCTTGCAAGGATTTCCCCTACAGAGCCAGTCCTTTTTCATACCGGATGCAACACCTTGCCTCTTGCAAGGATTTCCCCTATAGAGCCAGTCCTTTTCCATACTGGATGCAGTACTCAGCACTTATATCCGACCATGGGAGGCCCAACCTGCCACCATGTCGAAAAGGCCCAACACTTACATCTGACCATGGGAGGAACCAATCCTACCACCATGTGAGAAAGGTACAACACTTATATCTGACCATGGGAGGAACTAATCCTACCACCATGTCAGAAAGGCTCACAGACTCATCACTTCCCCTTGGAAGGAACCTCGATCTGGAGAACACCAAGCTTCTCCCTGAAGTACTTAAACTTCACTATGGCTAATGGCTTGGTCAACACATCAGCTATTTGTTCATCCGTCACAACATACTGGAGCTTCATTGCTCCTCTCTGCACCATATCCCTGATATAATGATATTTCATCTTGATATGCTTCGACTTGTCATGGATCACTAGGTTGTCTGACAACTTCACACAACTCTCGTTGTCGCAATATATACAAGTAGCATCCAACTAGAGATCAAACAAATTAGACAGTAGCTTCCTCAGCCATACTGCCTCACAACTAGCCGAACAAGCTACAACATACTCTGCTTCGACTATACTCAGTGCTATGCAGGATTGTTTCCTGCTAAACCAAGAGATCACACCTGATCCCATACTGAAGCAGCACCCTGAAGTGTGCTTCCTATCAATGGCACTTCCCGCCCAATCCGAATCCACATAACCTTCCAGGTTAATCTTTTGATTTTCCTCGTACTTGAGCCCATAATCAACTGCACCCTTCAGGTACCTTAGAATATGCTTTGCAGCAATCAGGTGAACATGTCTCGGATCCATCAAGAACTGGTTCAATGTGTTTACAGCAAAGCAAATATCTGGTCTCGTGTCTGTTAGATACATCAAGGACCTAATCATCTAACAATACATTGTAGCATCAACCGACTCTAAAGAAGCATCACTCAATAGCTTCAGGTTTGATGCCATAGGTGTGGTCATGGCCTTGCAGTCCATCATCCCGAACCTCTTCAGGATCTACTGCATACTTCCCTTGTCCCAGGGAGATTCCATATGCATTCTGCCACATCTCCATGCCTAGAAAGTAGTGCATCATGCCCAAGTATTTCATCTCGAATTCGGCAGCAAGCTTCCTCTTTGTGTCGGCAATCAACCCATCCTCACATGTTACAAACAGGTCATCTACATATAGTAGGAGTAACACCGGGTTCCCTTCTTCAACCTTGTAGTAAAGGTTGGAATCCGCTTTACTCTTGGTAAAGCCCAAACTAGTCAGAAAGCTGTCATTCCTGCCATACCATGTCCTGGGTGCCTGTTTCAAATTGTACAGAGCTTTCTTCAATTTACACACATGTGTCTCCCTGTCATGTGTCTCAAAACCGAGTGGATGCTCCACATACACTTCCTCTTCTACTACACCGTTCAAGAAATCAGTCTTGACATCCACCTGGTGTATCTTCCATTTCATCACTACAGCCAGAGCAAGTACTGATCAGATGGAAGTGTATTTGGCTACAGGTGCAAAAGTCTCTTCATAATCTATTCCTTCTTTCTAGGAGAAGCCACGAGCCACAAATATTGCTTTATATTTCTCTATGCTACCATCTGCAGCATACTTGATCTTGTAGATCCACTTGGAAGTCACAACATACTTCCCATCTGGTCTTGGGACAGCATCCCAGACATCATTCTTCATGATTGACCGATACTCCTCGATCATAGCATCCTTCCATTCTTTGAGTCTCTGCCGCTTCTTTATCAATGATGTCACATAATAGGGCTACATAACCGGAGTAGGACCTAGTTCTTTTCCTTTCTCTATGCATTTCTTCTGGAGCCCCATATTTTTCTGCACCTTGGATAGCCTCTCGTACCCATGTAGGTTTCCTCTTATGAGTATTCTTCTCCTGGGGTGGATCTACATGTTCCTGGGGTTCTTCTATTTCTCGATCTTATTCTTGAGTTGCATCGTTCATAGTTGTATCTTGAATCCTGGGTGCTTCTAGTTCTTCAAGATCTTCAACAGGTTTATTTCTAGATTTGTTGCAAGCTGAGTCTTCGTCAAATGTTACTTCACTGCTGATGTCGATCTTCTTGAATCCTGGGAAGTATATTCTGTAAGCCTTTGAGCTTTCACTATATCCCACAAATATACCCTTCTTTCCTAAAGGATCTAATTTTGTCCTCTTTTCTTTCAGAATGTGTATGTACACTGGACAACCAAATATTCTGAGATGACTAACTTTTGGTTTCTTGCCGGAGAAGACTTCTTTAGGTGTTTTGTTCTTGAGTACTCTATGTGGAGTATGGTTATGTACATACACAACTATTCTAGTAGCTTCTTGCCATAGATGCATGGGAAGATCTTGATTATGAAGCATTGCCCTTGCAGCTTCCATAACCGTTCTATTCTTTCTTTCTGCAACCCCATTCTGTTGTGGATTATATGGAGTGGTCAACTCCCTTTTAATCCCTAAATCTCTGCATAACTCTTTGAATTCATTTAATGTGAATTCTCCGCCATTGTCTGATCGAAAGGTCTTGATTTTCTTTTTTGTGTGGTTTTCGATCAAGGCTTTGAACTCTTTAAACTTGCTGAATATTTCATCTTTGTTTTTCAAGAAGTATATCCATGTCTTCCTAGAAAAATCATCAATGAAAGAAACATAGTATACATACCCACTCAATGAATTGGATGACATTAGTCTGCATACATTGGAGTGGATGATTTCCAAGATTCCTTTTACCTTGCTCTTGCTACTTGGAAATGTCTTCTTTGTGTTATTTCCTTTCTCACATCCTTTGCAAACACCTTCGTGTTTTGCCTGTATTTATGGAATACCTTCAATAACTTTGCTTGCAAGTGGTAGTGCTCTATAGTCCACATGTGCAAGCCTTTTGTGCCAAAGTTCATTTGGCTCTACTGAGTCATGGACCAAGGCTTGTTCTGGTTGGCCCTTTAGCTTGTATAATCCTCCCTCTTTCTCTCCAATCACAACTGCATCATCTATAGT
>LPNX010379655.1:2066-101071 GCA_001517045.1 Pseudotsuga menziesii
TTACTCATTGGGTTTTGAAGTGGAAACAAACATTCAAGTCAAGTTGTATGTCTTTCTCTATGGCATAATCCTTCTTTAGTCACCTCTTAATGCCGAGTAGCTCTAATTATAGGTGACTCCTTCCTCATGCTTGGGAAAGTAAGAACAAGGAGGATCAAAGAAGGCACCTTATTGTTTAGAAAATTTCAAAGATTATTTACATTTCTTGATGCTCAAAATGACCTCCAAATATTTCATGTCCAATGATTGTGCAATGGATCTTGATATGGGGGTGCTAGCTAAACATGGGAACCCCTTGGAGAGGTCTTGGCTCCCTTGACATTGTTATGGTTTTCAAAAATAAGAATTCATGCAGTACTTTATTATCCATGCAAAACTATGATGGTATTCACTTCACCTAGCATAATGAGAAGGCTAGCACATTGGTTAGTTTCATTACTTGTGTCGAGAGTAAGAAAGTATTGTTGATCTAGATTTATGTGAGAATGGAATGAAAGATCATATATATAATCAAATACACAGATATATTGCATGGAACACAGTGATACAATAAACTCACATTCTAATAAATGGTTGAAATAGAACAAATTGTAAAATAAAAGTAGCTAGAATGGTGGTAGTTATATCTCTGAGAAGAGATCTGGCAATTATGCTCATTCATCACAAGCTGATTACAAAAGGAGGTTGAAGGGCCTTTTATCATAAGCATGAGGGATAAAACCCTAACATCCAAAAACCTGTCCCTAGGAGATTATCTATCTATAAAAAGGTTTGCAGGTCCTGAGGTGGTTAGTTGAGGTATCAACTTCTCAGAGGCATAAATTTTGCATATGACCTCCATTTAATGTGATCAATAGCTTGTTGGAAAGGTTTTGTTATACATTCAAATAGGAGTGGATTGATGTGTCACCAAAAATCATCATTTAGGGCCTCAAAATGACCCCAAAAGTTTTGGACACAAAAATCCATAAAAACTGCCAAACTGGAAAAATTATCTTGAGCTGGTGGAATAGGTGGGTGGACACCGATATCCATCTGGAGCACTCCTCCGACCCAAAAAAATGCCATATTGGAAAAAATATTTTTATTCGATGGAATAGGTGGGTGGCCACCAATACCCCATCTAGATTAGTTACACTCCCTTGTGCCACCCATTCCGTCACACCATTGCTAATGCCTTAAGGCATCCAAGGATTTATGGTGCATTTAATTGGCATGGTTCATGCAAGTGAGATTACTCCGATCCTTTGTGAAATGTTTTGGTATTAGGACTTCAGTTTTCGTTTGGATTGGCACTTACCATAATCATTTTCTCTTTCAAGTTCGAGATTCAACATCTAAGGGCACTCTAGTTTTGTCTCATGTTCATGTGTATAAGTGTCTTTAGTTGATTCTCTATGTTACTTTTGAAGGCACTTAATCCCCTATCAATCAATCAATCCCCCTCCCTCCAAATTTATTTCCTTGTAGAGTTCCATGGCCACCTTAGCAATGCCCTTAAAACCCATGTGAACATTTACTTGGTTATTATAAATCCCCCAAATGGTGTTACGATCATTTTTCTCCTTTAAGCATACATAATAAAGGCCCATTTCTAGGAGTGGGAAGTGGATTTCTGTGATGGAATCCATCATGGGATCAATTAATGTTTCGGGGTTGGGAGATGTTGTATCCATATGCTCTGCTCCATTTGTTTTCTCTTTATTCTTGTTTTCTACTTACTCTTTGGCATTTGTTTATTTTTCTTGACTTTCCCTTCATTCATCTACGTCCTCTTGTTTTTCTTTTTATAATTATTGGGATTTTAATGCCTCTTCTTTCCTTTGTGCTTCAACTTAATTCCTAGACCAAAGGGAGAGAAAATAGGGCTTCGCAATTTCATCTGTAATTAGATGAATTAAATGAGGATTCTCCCTTTCCCTATAGATAGTCTCATGCTGCAAGGGTATAGGTAAGGACCTAAAATATTGGATGGGGTTTAAACTACTTTAAAGGCCCTCTTTCTCCTGCTTGGAAATGTGTTCATTAGGTTATTAAGGAAAGAACAAGAAAGCGTAGTATTATAGGATTTTATCCAGCTTACACCTGCCCCCTTCCAAATATATTTCCTTGTAGAGCTCCATGGCCACCTTGGAAATGCCCTCAAAAACCATGTGAATATTTACTTACTTAAATCCTAAATCTCCCAAATGGTGTTACGAGCATTTCTATCCTTTAAGCATACATAATAAAATATTATTCTCGTCTCCTTCTTTAAGTTGTGTAACTTGGATATTGTGTTTCCATTAAACTTCATACCATAGTAACAATTGTTCATTTCACCTTCCAAATTATCCATATCTTTGACGCATTCTTCATATACTCTTTCCCAATTAATTTCTCACATAGAGCTACTAATTGAACTTCCACGTCTTCCAAACCAATCTTATATTTGTCACTATTCCTTTTAACTCAAACTTTAGTTAGTTATTTTAATATGGAAAGATTTTCCTAGAAAGAAATCATGACATAACCTCACGTGTTTTGATCATATGGACTCCATTCTTTGTTAGAGTCCTACGTACTAAACACTTCATTTAATATATTCATTAAACTTGAATGTTGAAGGATTCTTCTTCTCATCATATTCCAATTGGAAAATAATGGGGAAATAGTCAGAAGGTTCCTCCAAACCAACCCATGCCTTGAATCTCCCAGTCTCATCTAAAGCATCATTCAAAATGAGAAACATATCCATCTATTTAGCAATTGTTTCCTCCCATGCTCTTTTGTTCTTCCATGTTGGTTTTTTCATTTATAAGATCCACATGCACGCAGTCTTCCCTCCTTCCCTCATATCTTACTCCTCTTTGAAGTTAAATTTAAATACCCTCCTCTCACTATTAATAATACATGAATAGGGAAGGAAGCATCATTTATCACCTTTAGTTAGTGATCTTCCTTATTATAGAAAGATTGATTGAGAATGAAAAATTGAAATCCTCTTGTAAATCCATCACATGTAATGTGCAAATAATAGTATACCCTATAAAGGACCGATTCATTAGTTTACAAGTGTGTCTCCATCCCATTTCTAACCTTCAAGATCTTCATTTGGCATTGTTGGCAACAATTCCCATCCTTGTAGTCGGGTATGAAGAGGAACTACTACATATTCACTTTTTGAACATTGTCTCTTGAATGAAATCATATGGATTATACCTATGAAATAGACCCTTTAGAGACCTTTGTTTTCAAGGATCCCCCACACCCCTTATGTCATATGAGAGAGATGATTTATTTTTATATCTAAGAGGTCATCCTTCCTTTAAGGGCCTATTTAATGGACTGTTGTTTTCTTTTATGAATTTCATGTTCAACCTTTTTCTTTTGCTATTTGCATAAAATATTCCCTTCCCTAGCTATTTTTTTGTAGGCTTATTACATTTTCAAGTTCCAAACCCCACATCCTCCCACATCTTTGCTTCTTGTTCTTCTATTTCTAGATTTGAGATGATACCTTTCATTACTAGGGTTGAGTAGTGATTGAGCTTTCTCTTCATAGTAATTATTTGAAGACAAGTTGCTCTCTTTGAACTTCGTTGATGAATATTCTCTAGCTTTTTCTTTCTAGATTTAGATGGGATGTGAGATACCTCATGTTTCTCTTCAACCAAAATCCCTCTTCTACATCTTACTTTAAATTATCCATTGAACCCAAATGGCCCATTTTCAGTTCCTCAATATTTAAATCTCCCTCATCTTTTTTTCTACTCTCCAATTATCCTCTCCTTGATATCTCGAGTCATGATAGGGATAGAATGAAGTCCCATCTATCATGTCTTTTCCCATCAATTTATGACTCAAATCCATATCAAGCTCATATTGCAGAACTGGTTTTCTGGTTCAGGAGCATATTAGGGTTTGACTTTCCCAGATTTCTACCCAACCAAAAGTTTTGATATTGATCTCTAAACTTCAATTTTGGGGAGGAGATCAATCCAGGCCTGGTCTCACTCAAAAATTCCACTTCTATGAAAAGCCCTAATTTCATGCAGCAGTGTTGGGTCAAAAACTAAAAATGCTCAGAATCAGATTATGCGTCGACAGAAAGATGCACCCTAGAGAGGAGAGTCAGCCTAGCCTCCTTTTGCTGAAAATATGTGGAGAGAGATCCAAAAAGTAGGAAGCCCTAGCTTCATCAGTTGCACAGTTTCTTCTTCTCAGGTTAGCTCTGATACCATGTTAGATTTTTTAACATCTAAGCTATATGATCTTTGGATCTTATCTGAGAGAATAACAAGCACAACAATCAATCACAAGAGACAATAGACACAAATATTTTCCAGGGGGAAACCATAAAGGAGAAAACCCCGTAACTTCCTCAGAGATAGAATCAACACCAAAAGTAAAACCCAAATACAGTAAGATGATCTCTTGATAGCAGTAGTCTCTCTCTCACTCTTGTCCCAGCTTCTTCTTTCTCTTTGAGTTATATGCTACAACTGAGTGTGAGTGAATGTGTATGAATGTATGTTAAATAGAGAGGCTCCCTCTCTATTTATACTAATTATTGACTTGACAATAACTCACTAGGGCCGAATTCTCTAGGAGAGTCTAATAACCCTAGGGCCCCACAACTGCGGGGACTTTAACCCTTGAACAATAAGGAGGGTTACACTCTATAACTTTACATGACTTGTTTAGATTATTGAATCTCTCGATAGGAACATTGGGGCATGACATGACTCAATTACATTACACATACATCCTGATATAAACATCGAGGTACAATACATAAGATATACAAGTGAATACATTCTGAAGTTACAAATACATCAACACTCCATCTTAACTAGGAAGGTATTCTCTCGACACAATTTATTAGAACAAGTCTTCTTCTCTGTATCATCTGGATCATCATCAAGTCATCTTCATCAAGTCTGGATCATCATTGGATCTGGATCGTCATCAAGTCTGGATCATCACTGTTGGATCATCATCAAGTCTGGATCATCACTTGATTTGGAGCATCACTGGATCATCATCAAGTATGGATCATCGTTGTTGGATCATCATCAAATCTAGATCATCACTTCTAGATCATCACTGAGTCATCATCACTGGTACCATCTCAATTCTACTCATCACAGGAAGTTCTATAGAGCCAACCCTTTTTCAGGTTGGTTGTAGGCCTAGCCTTCATGTAGGTCTTCAGCACTTATATTTGACCATGAAATGAACCATGTTAGAAAGGCCCACCCAACACTTACATTTGACCATGGGAGGAACACATCCAAGAACCATGTCAGAAAGGCACACCAAACACCCACATTTGACCATGGGAGGAACACATCCAAAACCCATGTCAGAAAGGCCCAACACTCACATCCAACCTCATCTTGTCAGAAAGGATCTGCACTTACATTTGACCTCATCTTGTCAGAAAGGTGTTGCACTTACATCTGACCTCATCTTGTCAGAAAGGCTCTGCACTTACATCTGCCCTCATCTTGTTAGAAAGGTGCTGCACTTACATCCGAACTCATCTTGTTAGAAAGGATCTGCACTTACATCTGACCTCATCTTGTCAGAAAGGCTCTGCACTTACATCCAACCTCATCTTGTTAGAAAGGCATTGCACTTACATTCGATCATGTGGGAACACATCCCTCAATCACATCAGAGTGGCTCTGCACTGATCATGTGGGAACACATCCCACAATCACATAATAATATCTCTGCACTGATCATGTGGTAACGCAACCCACAATCACATCAGAGCATCTCTGCACTTATATCTAATCATGTGGGAACACATCCCTCAATCACATCAGAATGGATCTGCATTGATCATGTGGGAACACATCCCACAATCACATCAAAATATCTCTGCACTGATCATGTGGTAACACAACCCACAATCACATCAGATCATCTCTGCACTTACATCTAACCATGTGAAGCTCAGCGTTCCACCATGTCAGAAAGGCCAATGGACACATCAATTCCCTTTGGAGGGAACCTCGATCTGGAGAACACCAAGCTTCTCCTTGAAGTACTCAAACTTTACACTAGCTAATGGTTTGGTTAGTGCATCAGCTATTTGCTCGTCCATCATAACATATTGGAGCTTCACTACTCCTCTCTGCACCATATCCCTGATATAGTGATACTTGATCTCAATATGATTTGACTTGTCATGGAGCACTAGGTTCTCCGATAGCTTCACACAGCTCTGGTTTTCACAATATATACAAGTAGCACCCATCTAGTGATCAAATAAACTAGACAAAAGCTTTCTCAGCCACATTGCCTCACAACTAGCCGAATATGCTGCAACATACTCTGCTTCAGCTATACTCAGTGCCACACAGGATTGCTTCCTGCTAAACCAGGAGATCACACCCAATCCCATACTAAAGCAACACCCTGAAGTGCTCTTTTTATCAATGGCACTGCCTTCACAATCCGAATCCACATAACCTTCCAGGTTAATCTTCTGATTTGCCTCATACTTGAGCCCATAATCAACTGTACCCTTCAGGTACCTTAGAATATGCTTTGCAGCAATCAAGTAAACATGTCTTGGATCCGTCAAGAACTAGCTCAATGTGTTTATAGCAAAGAAAATATATGGTCTCGTATTCACCAGGTACATCAAGGACCCAATCATCTAATGATACATCGTAACATCAACTGCTTCTGATGAAACATCACTCAATAGCTTTAGGTTCGATGCCATAGGTGTGGTCATGGCCTTGCAGTCCATCATCCCAAACCTCTTTAGGATCTATACTGCATACGTCCCTTGTCCTAGTCAAAATTCCATTTGCATTCTGCCACACCTCCATGCCTAGAAAGTAATGCATCATACCCAAGTCCTTCATTTTGAACTCGGCAGCAAGCTTCTTCTTCGTATCAGAAATCAACCCATCCTTACCTATTACAAATAGATCATATACATATATTAGGAGTATCACTGGGTTCCCTTCTTCAACCTTGTAGTAAAGGTTGGAATCTGCTTTACTAGCAATGTAAAGCCCAAACTGGATAAGAAGCTATCAATTCTGTCGTACCATGTCCTGGGTGCCTATTTCAAACCGTACAGGGCTTTCTTTAACCTACACACATGAGTCTCTCTGTCATGTGTCTCAAAACTGAGTGGTTTCTCCACATATACTTCTTCTTCTACTACACCATTCAAGAAAGCTATCTTGACATCCATCTGGTGTACTTTCCACTTCATTACTGCAGCTAAAGCAAGTACTGATGGAAGTATATCTAGCTATAGGAGAAAAAGTCTCTTCATAATCTATTCCTTCTTTCTAGGAGAAACCACAAGCCACAAATCTTGCTTTATATTTCTCTATACTATCAACTGCAGAATGCTTGATCTTATAGATCCATTTGGAAGTCACAACAGACTTCCCCTATGGTCTTGGGACAACATCCCAAACATCATTCTTCATGATTGATTGATACTCTTCGATCATAGCACCCTTCCATTCTTTCTTTTCTGCCACTTCTTCATAGTTGGAAGGTTCTTTATCAATGAAGTCACATAATAGGTCTACATAACCGGAGCAGGACCTGGTTCTTTTCCTTTCTCTGTGTATCTCTTATGGAGCCCCATATATTTCTGCACCTTGGATAACGTCTCGTACCCAAGCAAGTTTCCTCTTGTGAGGATTCTTCTCATGAGGTGGATCTACAGGTTCTTGAGGTTCTTCTATTTCTCGATCTTCTTCTTGAGTTGCATAATTCATGGTTGTGTCATGAATTCTGGGTACTTCTGTTTCTTCAGGTTCTTTAGCAGGTTTTTTTTTGGATTTGTTGTAAGATGAAGCAAACAAATACTTCCACTTGAAGCAAACAAAGACTTCTAAACCCACATGATTCGCATTTTAACCCACAGTGATTACTCAATTGAATAATCAACCAATCGAAAATAATTCCATATTGGAAATATTAAATAAATATTAAAGATGAATGATGATAGAATAGATATGATACATTTACAATGGTCGGACTTATATACGTCCATTTGTGACTTTCCAACCTACAGTCATGACTCTTTGATAATTATTAATTATTAATTAATAATTATCAAATAATATTACCAAAAGACTTGGAATATTAAATAAGCCATAATAATATATAAATTGATGATAAAATAGATATGATACATTTACAATGGTCGGAATTATATACGTCCATTCGTGACTTTCCAACCTACAGTCACGACTCTTTGATAATTATTAATTATTAATTATTAATTATCTATTAATATTATTTTTAATATTTATATATTTTATGTTCGTTACATAAGCTAATTCTTTGTCAAATGTTACGTCCCAACTGATGTCGATCTTCTTGAATCCTAGGAAGTATATTCTGTAAGCCTTCAAGCTTTCAGAGTATCCCACAAATATACCCTTCCTTCCTGAAGGATATAACTTTGTCCTCTTTTCTTTTGGAATGTGTATGTACATTGGATAGCCAAATATTCTGAGATGACTGAATTCTAGTTTCTTTCCAAAAAACACTTCTTTAGGTCTCTTGTTCTCAAGTACTCTATGTGGAGTATGGTTCTGTACATACACAGCTGTTCTAGCAGCTTCTTCCCATAGATGCATAGGAAGATCTTGATCATGAAGCATTGCCATTGCAGCTTCCATGATCGTTCTATTCTTCCTTTCTGTAACCCCATTTTGTTGTGGATTATATGGAGTGGTCAACTCCCTCTTAATCCCTGAATCTTTGCATAATTCCTTGAATTCATTTGATGTGAATTCTCCGCCATGATTGTTTGATCAAAAAATTTTGATCTTCTTGTCTATGTTGTTTTCGATCAAGGCTTTGAATTCCTTGAACTTGCTAAATACTTCATCTTTGTTCTTCATGAAGTATATATGTCTTTCTAGAAAAATCATCAATTAAAGAAACATAGTATACATACCCGCTTAACAAACCGGATGACATCGGACCGCATACATCGGAGTGAATGATTTTCAAGATTCCTTTAGCCTTGCTTTCGATACTTGGAAATTTCTTCTTTGTGTTCTTTCCTTTCGCACATCTTTGTGTTCTTTCCTTTCGCACATCCCTTGCATACTCCTTCATGTTTTGCTTGTATTTCTGGAATACCTTCAACAGCTTTGCTTGCAAGTGGTAGTTCCCTATAGTGCACATGTTTAATCCTTCTATGCCAAAGTTCATTTGGTTCTACTGAGTCATGAACCAAAGCTTGTTCTGGTTGGCCCTTTAATATGTATAATCCTCCCTCTTGTTCTCCAATTACTACTGCATCATCAACAGTCTTTCCTTTTGGCCACATGATGACTTGGCCATTTATAAATGCAACTCTTATGCCTTTTGCATATAATGTAGAGATGGAGAGAAGGTTCTTATTCAGTCTTGGTACAAATAGGACATCCTTCATTTTCATAGACTTTCTAGAGTCTAATTTGTAAGAGGATTCTCCACTACCTTTTATTGGATACTGGTAGTCATCCCCAAGTTTCACCTTGTGGGGTGCTTCATGTTTTGATAATTTCACAAATGATTCTTTGAATCCCATGATGTGTTTTGAGCCCCATTGTCTATAAGCCAATCATTGCTTCCATGTGTGATGTTTCCCGTGAGAGAGGAAATAAATACATATTCTTCATCACTTGAAGAATCATGACTTTCTTGTTTGATTATCTTCTTGGAAGGCTCATCATCTTCTGCAGCATGAGCATGATGTCTTTTATTATTTCCCTTCCTTTTGTGAGATCTATCTTTGTTTCTAGGACAATCTCTTGCAAGGTCTCCTCTTTCATCACATGTATAGCAAATGAACTTAGACAAATATTTGTTAGGCTTTCTAGTGTTTTTATTTTGGTGAGAGTGCTTACCTTTGTGATGGTTTGTTCTGATTTTCTTGGATTGTACTGTGAGAGCTTGATCTTCACTTCCCATCTTCTCTTATTGTGCTAATATTCGAGCTTCTTCTTGTGAGCATTCCTCCCACAGTCTGCTAAACTTGACTAGCTTCTTTCTGGCACAGATCCCTTGAATGAAAGAGTCCCATGCCCTAGGGAGACCATTCAAGGTGGTAATCACAATTTCTGCATTCTCTACTTCTTCATCTATTGCTTCAAGTTGTTCTTCGATCTGAGAGACCCTTGTAAAGTAAGTCTAGATGGTCTCCGCATTCTGGATCTTTACATTCTTTAATTGGTTTCTCAAAGTCATCTTCCGATTTATGTTCTTTGCTTCAAATAACTTGGTCAGGGCATCAAATGTCTCTTTAGGTGTCTTTAGAGAGGACACATGTGGTATGAGGTGATCCTTGATTGAATCAGCAATAATCCTCTTAGCCATGACCAATTTCTTATTGTGTAAGGCCTTAGTATCATCTCCCTCTGGAACGAGAACCTCTTCATTGATGTAAGAGTCCAACCATTTTCTTCCAGGACAAGGGAGATCCTATACTTCCAAGCTTGGAAGTTATTAGCTCCCTCAAGCTTGGTATGATGAGACATCTTAATAGAGAACCTCAAATGGAAATGCAAAAGATTTAGATCTTACCAGGTTAAGATGTCGGATCTGTATCTGGAGCTAAATTTCTGCAGAGCTAGTTTTCTGGTTCAGGAGTAGATTAGGGTTTGAATTTCCTGTAGTTCTACCCAACCAAATACTTTTATCTTGATCTCTAAACTTCTATTTTGAGGAGGAGATCAATTCAGGCTTGGTCTCACTCAAAAATTCCGCTTTTGTGGAAAGCCCTAATTTCCCGCAGCAGTGTCGGGTCAAAAACTGATAATGCTTAGAATCAGATTCTGCTTCGACAGAAAGATGCACCCTAGAGAGGAGAGTCATCCTAGCATCCTTTTGCTGAAAATATGTGGAGAGAGATCCAAAATGTAGGAATCCCTAGCTTCAGTAGCCGCGCAGTGTCTTCTTCTCAGGTTAGCTCTGATACCATGTTAGATTTTTTAACATTTAAGCTATATGATCTTAGGATCTTATCTGAGAGAATAACAAGCACAAAAATCAATCATAAGAGACAATGGACATACATATTTTCTTCGGGGAAACCATAAAAGAGAAAACCCCACAACTTCCTCAGAGATAGAATCAACACCAAAAGTAAAACCCAAAGACAGTAAGATGATCTCCCGGCAGCAGTAGTCTCTCTCTCTCTCTTGTCCCAACTTCTTCTTTCTCTCTTAGTTATGCACTACAACTGAGTGTGAGTGAATGTGTACGAATGTATGTTAAATAGAGAGGCCCCCTCTCTATTTATACTAATTCCTGACTTGACGTGTCACATACCCCAATTTTGTAAAATAATGTTAATTGTTTTAATTATATTCCTGAGACATTATGTTAAATTTAATGTTAAAGTAGGAACTGATGACTCAATAGAGTCAAAAGAAGTGGAATGTAATTCTGAATATTTTATTATTTATAAATAAAAAATGGAGACAACAGCATGGGAGAGCTGTTAATAAAAGGTTACTGGTCAAACTGGTGGATGGAACTAGGTGGAGGGAAAAAGACAAGTGGCAGCATCCTCAAACACTTCCTGAGTTGCAGGTGGCAACTTCCCTATATTTGGGGTCATGATCCCCCAAGAAAGTGGGATCAGAGTAGGTGGATCAATAAATGACAACTAACCCAAAAATAACTAGGCACTCTTTTAAAAGTACCCAATGAATAGAGCTGAGGCTGCTCAGATAATTTCCAGAGAAGTATCATTCAGGAGGAATGTTATTCAGGAAATTCATTGGGAAAAAGGGAAAACAGTAAGGAAGGTGTGTTGAGAGAAAGTATGCAGTAACTTGGTCTGTTACAGCTGGTTAGCTGGGAGAACTTACTGATAAGTTCGGATTTGGTATTGAGTCTGTAGACTGGTATTTGACTATTGCTGCACCTAGTTCCAGCCAGGGAGATCAGAGCAAGCTCAGGGGTCCTGAGGAGTCACTATTTGAGCGCTCTCCAGGAATTGGTAGGGAGGAACGGCCTCCTATTGCTATTGTTGTCCAGGCTCAAGAAACAGGTTCTGTCACCTAACTGTCTTTGTTTTAATAACTGTGAATGATTGAATGTTAGATTTGTAGTTTATGATATAAGAAATTATATGGGTTAGTAATGAAGTGTTCTCAGTTTATTCTGTAACAAAATCTTTTTGATGAGAATTACAACCCCACCTATGTTTTTCCACATCCGGAGTGACCAGACCGTACTCCAGCATAGGGGTGATCTTATAAATAAAGATAGTATGATGATAATGTAGAGTAGTAAATTGTTTCTTTATCTTTTATCAGAAGAGATATGTTCTGACAGTAGCAGGTGTTCATAGATATAAACTATTCCCTTGCAAAGTATTTACTTTCAGTATTTTTATCATTTTAAAAACAGATAGAAGAATATAATAGTCGCACTGAAGTAAGGTTAGACTAGATATATCTGTTGTTTAAACCTTACAACTTCTTTATTCCAGTTTAAAATAACTTAATTAGTTCATATCCAAATAACAATACTAAAAGTAGAAGAAATTAAATATTGATTAAACTCTACAGTCAAAGCAAGTTGGTTTAGATTTTATGTATGGTTAGTAATGTGATCATTTCTTTATTTTCTTTCTTCTTATTAGACTAAGCTCGAGTAATGTTTAGAGCTGTTAATCTATTTTTCATAAAGTGTAATTGAATGTTACTATATATGTTTATGGGATAGACTCTAGATAGAGTTAATTGATTTATTTTGTATATATATAAATAGTATAACTAATAAGACAGACTAGATATTAAAAGAACTTTATAAAGTATTAGCATAAGTAACACAAGAAATAGACAACAAAATACTATCTTTCTATGTGCTTATAAAATAAACTAAGAATATTAACATAGAGACATTAGTACTCTCAAGAAAGATAACATCTTTATTATATTAATAATAATATACTTTTTATTTTATACATTACATGAATATTATCATTTTTAACTTAAAGTAATGTTCTTATTACTTTAATTGCAACCCTGAACTAATTATACTTTCTGTGGTACAAGGTAAACTGACAATACTTAAAAATATTGTTAAAAGGAAAACATAAAAACCCTATATAATTGAAGGATATAAACTATATATCAACACTTACATTCTCTTATTAACAAGTAAGTCAATTTATAAACCAGGTACAGAAACCCTAACGATAATATTAAGAGTAAAAATCAAATGCATATTTGAGCAGGAAATAAATAACAGAGTGGCAGAATGCTCGACTATCGAGCTTAACTTTATATTATAAAATATAAATAGTAACCCTCACATTTGTAGAAGCGCAGTACAACTTAACAGTAATTTAAAAAGGAACGGAGTTATTTTCTTTACTGTCAAAAAATTAGGGTAAAAACCCTATTCATTCAGAATATACAAAGTTAATAACTGTAAAATCCAGTTCAGTAAATTTTATTCACGGTCGTACTGAAAATTTACATAGGGAGGCTTTTGCAACCTGTTCTTTTACATTAAACACAGTAATATAAACAAGACAAAATGTACACTCACGGCCGAAGCCGGAGAACCTTGCAGTAAACGAGGGTCTCAACAACCATGAAAAACGGTGGAGCAAACAACCAAAACAACCAAAACCCATGAGGGTCTTTCAGGCCGCAACGACCAACCCTTATCATTCCATGAGGGTTTGAACAAGATGGGACGGCCATGGAAAAGTCCAGGGCTTACCGGAAGCTAGCAAACTGTTCCTATCTCACGCTGCTTTTCCCCGAACATTGAGTTGTCACCTGTAACAAGAAGAAAATAATATTAATACCCTACTTACGAAATGAACACTTATAAATGTAAAGAAATCAAAATACAAAGTACTGTAGGTAATAACAGCTTCGTACCTAGAATTTTAGGGAAGCGTGACCTCTTATGAACAGAAAAACAACCACCAGTGCGAGTAGAAGGAGACCCTTCATCGCTGCAAGAAGGTAGGGAGAAGTTACTGACATAGTTAACAGCCACAGCGACTGAGTGCAAGAAAACGCGGGAAGCTTTCACAATGATAACCTAGAACTTAGCAGAGAAAGTCACACTGCTCCCTAATGAACCGCAGAAGGAATAACACTCATACAATAAGGTTTTTACGGAGAAGAGAAAGCTAACAAGGGTGAAGCATGCAGGAAAGCAATTGCAACATTACTCACAGTGACAAGCAAAGGAAAGTCTCACAGCCAAACGACAGGAGCCGAAAGCGATGGAGCAAGAGACAGGGAAGAGAATGACGAGTTAGGGTTAGAGGTGGCCCTTTTAACCTCACGACGCTTGGCCAAAACTATGCCACGTCTCCTTGTAAATAATTTGCACATAGTGGGTAATTTTCCCATAGTCGTCCAGGAGCAAACACAAGGAACGACTTTATCAATCATTTGGCTGAGTTAAAAAGGTTCGACTATAGTCCTCAGCCGAAGTCAACCTATCATTTGCAATATGATAACAAGAACTTGTTAATATATATATAAGCCTTACATTATAGCTCACTATTGGCGTAAAGGTTTAAACAATTCATTTGAATACATTATGATATACCATCATTTATATTTTTGCAAATCGCGTTATAATTCTATGTTTATCGTGGGTATAGCTAGCAATATGGCATAGAACTTCATAACATGTTATTCTTACCTAATAAACATTTGATCAAAGGGTACACTATATCTAGACTGATAAGTGCATAACATGACTTTTTATACAAGCTTGGAATGTATGAGGTAAATGTTTATAAGAGTTTTTCTTTAGAGTTAAATCCATACACTTGTTATGTCATGGTCTTGTTCATGGCCTCTCCATCCAGGGGTATGACTATTTTGTCATTCAAATCTTACAATCTTAAATGAAATAAGTTTTGTAATTTGTTGTAGAATCGACCATGGTAAGTATCCTGTAAATAATTTTAATCCCTTTGATCTTGTCATAATTATCTAAGAATAGAAGTTGGTAAGTAATACAAAAGAAAATAATAACAATTATTTTGACGATTGTTTTTCCTGGAATAAAGGTTTTTAACCAAGAAATTGTAACATACAAGGGTTAAGCTTCTAATCTATTTAATAAAGAATTTACCAACATAAATGTTGGACCGTTAAACGGTTATGTTATGCATTCTTTTAAGATAGTAGCCACTAAGGACAGGCCCTCTTATTTTATATGAAAGGGATAGAATAAAAAACCTGTTTACAACAAGTTATCTATATGACTAAAAATAAACTTTAGTTTTGGAACAGTGATTGTGTAATTAAAACTTGTGCTTCAGCTTGAGTATATCTTTCCCAAAGAGCAGCTTGAAATAAAGTTGTAACTCCCTTAAACTTCAAAAGTTGAAAATGAAAACAGTAATACGTAAACCCCTTATTATTATACATTGCGATATAAATGTATGTGTGCACTTGGAAAGTAAACTGTAAATTCTATAACTCTGCCTTTTTCTACTCTATTTTTGCAAAGAGTTTAATTGAGATCTTTTAACACTTAAAATCTATGATAAATATCGAATAGTTCAGTAATCTTTAAGAACCATAAAGTTACTCCCACTAGAAATATGGACAGTTATTGAATTTACCTCAGTAAGCATTGAAAATTGTTTAGCACTCATCTTCTTACTGAACTTTTTATTTTTGCGACATACTTGTATTTTTTAAACACTTTAGAATTTCGACAAGCTGCACTCGAACTTCTTACCTGTAGTCTGTAACAACAGGAAAACGTTCTGCATTAGCTCGAAAGCTAAGTAAGCCCAATTTTCATGACAGTCCCACCTTGTGGTCGCAAAAAAAGGAAACAAGTCAGTAAACTGAAAAGAACCGTTCTATCACTAAACACAACCAACAGATAATTCAAATAATACATTCGGTAACATATAACTAATTTCATAATTAGTTTACTGTAATTTTGAAAATTACATGCTTTTAAAAAAAAATTAAATTTTTTGGAAGATTTGGGGTTTTGACATGACAATAACTCACTAGGGCCGACTTCTCTAGGAGAGTCTAATAACCCTAGGGCCCCACAACTGTGGGGACTTTAACCCTTGAACAATAAGGAGGGTTACACTCTATGACTTTACATGACTTGTTTACATTATTGAATCTTTTGATAGGAACAGCGGGGCATGACATGACTCAATTACATTACAGATACATCCCGATATAAACATCGGGGTACAATACATAAGATATACAAGTGAATACATTCCAAAGTTACAAATAAATCAACAAGGTTGAGTTGTGATTGAGCTTTCTCTTCATAGTACTTATTTGAAGACATGTTGCTCTCTTTGAACTTCGTTGATGAATATTCTCTAGATTTTGATGGCATGTGAGATACCTCATGTTGATCTTATTCCAACATTATTCCAGATTTTTCTTTCTAGTTTATATTATTCCAACTATAGATCAACCAAGTAGTTTTTGGGAAAGTATCAACCCAAATTTCCTCAAATTCAAATTTGAGAGGCCCCCAAAGGAAATTTGGGTAAATTCAAGATTGGACAAATCATTCGAAATGACAAGATAACCTACACATAGTGTATACACAAAATATAGGAGAGTCCACAAATAAATTGGCATAAATAATGGCTCTTAATAAGTGATTAAATATGGACATAAATTAGGAATTAAGCATTTAACCATAGAATGAGATTCCTAATTAGTCATTAAGACAATTAGGAAATTTTGGTTAAGAATATTTCCAAATAACCCCCCTTCCAATTGGAGATTAACCCACCATCTTAGATATATCTTACGACTATGGTCATATTTCATAAAAATACAAAATAACACATACAATGGATGGAGAATAGGATATTTCTTTCAAAAACATCAAGGGAGACAATCAATAAATGCTATGGTACAAGGGTAAATCTCATAGTAAATTGAACACCAGCTCAATACTTTGATTATTGTTATGCATAAACATGGATATAATCCAAACATAACAAACCATTGAAAAAATTATGCATCGACCATCCAAAAACACATAGCAACAACTATAATTACTTTAAAAATTTGTCACCAGTGGGTGATCCATGCTCTTAAAAATACCAATGAAGAAGGCATATTTCATTGTTATAAATGGAGCAATCGTGGTTAATGATTTCTAGGGAAATCATATATGTTAAAAAGAGGTCCCTAATTAAAATAATTGGACTAAATAAATACAAAGTCTACGAGAATAACTTAATATATCTTAGCCATAGTAATTTTTTGGACTTTGATAATTCCAAATTCATCCATATTCTACTTTCACAATTACTACCATGGGTGGATACCATTGCAGGATTTGGACAATAATTTTAGCACGTTTGGGGCCAATGGTAACCCTTGGGTAGCATGTAACAATTATGTAAACAAACATTATCCATATTATGCAAAGATCATTCTCAATTAATGATAGTAAAGGTATCCCTTTTTGGCACAAAATTGAGACCAATTGTTTCCTCTTGGGCCAACAAAGGCATTGCTATAGTCTAGTGTGCTGGAATTTTCAATCCCCCAAAGGGGAAGGTATCACCTAAAGCACAACCAAGATGAGTGTGTGATAGGGATTGGTTAACTACAAGGATACAATTATGAAAATTCTTATCAATCATATTCCAATAGTATTCATCTCATGAAATCACACCATCATTCATCTCATAATTCATAACATTATTCATCTCATAATATCACAACATTAACATATATATTACTCATAGCAAATAAAGAATAAGAACATGATAGAAAGATAGATTCAACACAAAAATTTGAGGGGCCCAAAGAACATTCTTCATTATAAAATATAAAATTCATTACATCGTGGCTCTATGGCCTTATAATCACAGTGGAATTACCCATCACGACATAAGAAAAACATATAAACAAAACAAAACTACCAAAAACCCAAATATAGTATCCTCTGTTGTGGATTTGTATGGATCTCTCCTCTGTTTCTCTACTTAATTTCTTGATTATTAACATGTATTGCTTTAGTATCTCTGTTCTTATTTCCTTCCACTTCATTTTATACTTGTGGGGGTTGATCTAAAATGGTTTCAGTCATTAGAAACTTTTCCACAACTCTTGCTCCTTTACCCCACGCTTCCTTTTATGGTCTCTTTTTCCACCTTTTGTGATGTTCTCAAAAATCAAGGAGCCAATAAGAACTGAACATAAGTGTTGAATCACCCTAAATTCAACTTTGTGGTGTTTCTAATCCTTGCACATCCTATTTTACTGTCTCCTCAAATGAAGGAGCCAACTCTAGTATTGAACAACATTGGTGTACAATTTCTGGTTCTAATCAATATTGGTTTTTAGTGCATGAATAATTGTGGAAGAACCTTTTGTAGTACCCTATATGTCCCAAAGTAGATCGAAACTAATTTACTGACATTGGGGCCTACAAATTCATAATTTCTCCAATTTTCACAGGATCTACTAGAACTCCATATTTGCAAACAATATTGCCCAACAAGTTTCCAAAAGTAACGTAAAAATGCACTTCGAAAAGTTAAAAAATATTCCCATTTGTTTATAATTATCCTACATAATTCGAATGAGTGCAACATGATCTTTGGGAAGCTTGTATGTTATTGAGTCGTTGAGATAGATTTCCAAGAAAATATGAAGGAATTCAAGGAAATTTGTGATCATTATATTAAACTCAGTCATAACTTAGGATAAAATAATTAATCATTATTTGATGAATTATTCACCTATTAGCTTAATTAGTTGGCATCCACTTGCACCTTAAAGTCAATACATTCCATCTATATCCTAGGAATGATTTATTTCTAATTCTGGGTTGATATTGACCACCTTTTGACCATCCAGAAATAGTATACAACACTTTACAACATATTCTGCTTTATTCTGCTTTTCTATGGATAAGGTAAAGCTAGTAAAACTAGGAAACCGGGTGCTTTTGTTTCCTAACCATCCTTCATGAATTTTCCTCCATTTTCTAGGATTATCATGTTTTTTCCATCTCCTTGACAACCCAATCATGCTTTTCCCAACTCGCGAGGTCCTTGATAGATTTGAGAAGTGCTTTAGCAACCTAAGGGGGTTTGCTATATTTTGGTAAGTCAGCCTTTTTGAGCTTTATGAGTTGTATCCATACAAATAGATTTTACTATGAGGGATGTACTATTTATGTACACTATTATTCATCATTATTCAATGGAAGGATACACACCAATATTCATCTCTTCATTCATGTGATTCAGTCTCTTTTCTTCTCTCTATTTTTCCTGTGTATGCTTGTGAGAATTCTTAGTAGCAAGATCTATTTCCTGTTCTTCTTCTTAGAATAATTTCTCATAGAATTGATCTATTATTTCTACATGGTATCATAGAATCAAGGTTGATCAAGTTCTATAGAGTTGAGGAGCGCTTCCAGTCTCCTATCCCTTTCTAAAGAAGAGCTTGTCTAGCTTACAATATTTTCTCCTAGTTTTTTTGTAGGTTGCAGAGAGTTTCTTCTCGATCACATAAATTCAGAAATATGGATTCTCCTTCACCAATAATTATTACTCCCTTCAAATACCACGAATGGAAATCCAAAATATCCATTCTATTGCACAGTAGAGGATTGTACAGAGTTACTCTAGCTTTGGAGAATGAGCCTAAAGTTGTGATTGAGAAAGCTAAGTGGAACAATAGGTTGGATGAAGCCTATGGATTTCTTTGGATCTATATTTATCCTGATATACTCTTTCATCTATATGGTTTGACCACTCCAAACCAAGTATGGACTCAACTGGAGTCTATCTTTGGAGTTCAAGATGCGGCTAAGAGCGCATCAATTGGAGATTGAGTTATTCTCACCAAGTCCAAGCAATTTCAAATCTCTTGAGGGATTCTTCACCAAGTTCAAGTCACTTGTTCTATCGCTCAAGAAATGTGGGATTGAGAAATAATATTATAAATTAATCCTTTCCATTGTTTCAAAATTGGGTCCTAATTACTTAGTTTTTGTGTCTACTTTTCATGCTACTAGGCTTGTTGTTCCTAAGTGGAAATTCCTTAAATTATTTTCTTGATTCACTAACAAAGGATAAAGACAAATTGATCCATATGGGTGTCCTTAATTCTCCCAAGAGAAAGGATCATGCTTTCTTGGTTCAAGGAAAAAAGAATGTCAAATCCAAAGAAAAGCAAATTGTGAAGAAGCCAAAGTCAGAAATTAAAGATGAAGATTCTTATGAAGATTTAATGAAGAAAGTTAAGAAGAAAGGGAGAAAATACAAGTGTTATAATTGCAGCAAGGTTTTTCATTCAGAGAAGAAGTGTTTCAAGAATAATATGGAAATCATGTCTCAGCTTATTGAGAAGCACAATATCGAAGTTCCAGAAGAACTAGAAAAGCCTGTTGTTTCGTCAAAACAATGTCAAACTGCGCAGTTCCAAGGTGATATAAATTATGCTTTGAGTGCCATATTTCTCTCCTTTCCTAATGTCTCTGATATATATTTAGTCTCTGATATATCAGAATCATAAATATCATATCCTTTCTTCGATGATCCTTCTCTCAGTCTACTAGATTCATCTCCCCAAAATTGTGATTTTTCACTAGATATTGACTTGTCTTTTAGCATCTCTTCCTCACAAGCTTGCATATCTGATTTAGAAGATTGTTTTCAGGCTGATATGCATGCCATGATGCATATAATACCACCATCCATACCACCTACCATACCTATGAATAATCCTAATACTATACAAATCCCAAGTTCACTAGTTGATTCCTCATTGGTCTCTTATGCAGTGATATTTTTCTTACATAGTTTGAAGTCTTTCCTATATTTACGTGTCTGGTTATCCATTTCCTTAGTAATATTTGGACTGATATTAAACATGTTTGGATCTATTCTAAACACTTATGGTTCAGATATTATGCCCATCCATCATTCAGATTTTTACACCTATCAGTTTTCCCTAGTTGCTCATAATTTTCCCAGTATAGCCCTATATCCTCATGGAGCCACTGAATCCATTGTCCTTGCTGTTCCATATGCTAATATTTCTGATATATCAGAGTTTTATCATCCTCATATCATATCTATATATGTTCTACATCATATTGGAATATTGACATGTGATTCACATCATAATTTTGCAGCTATTCAGGGAATTGGGTGTGAAATAAATTGTCTTAATTTTTGTACTCTTTGGGAAGGAGTATGCACAGATATATTTTCCATTTCAGATCAGAGTTTGAAAGCAGTAAGAAGCATTCATATAATTCTCCTACTTCACCAGATGACGAGATATAAGGAGTCTCTCCTCTTCCTTCTTGCAGGTTCTACACTCCAGCACATGATCATGGAGTTCATGATTTCTTCAACAAGTATTCCATCAACTCAACTCATTCAAGTGAAGATAAGGATATGTTGAATAAATAATATTTCAAAATTTTGTGCCTTGTCCTTTCTTGAGGGAGGAATTTCCCCATGTGGTTTTGCCTCTTTCCTCACTTTTCTGGACATAATAATTGTTAAAGTGTCACCATAGCCTTGTTGCTGGGCCCTATATGCAGCTATATTTTTTTGTCATACCATCATAAAGTCAGACTTATAGGGGGGTTTTGGAATATATTAAACCCACTTATAACTTTGGATAAAATAATTAATCATATTTGATTAATTATTCACCCATTAGCTTAATTAGTTGGCATCCACTTGCACCTTAAAGTCAATACATGCCATCTATATCCCCAGAATGATTTATTTCTAATTCTCGGTTGATATTGAACACCTTTTGGCCATCCAGAATTAGTATACAACAGATTCTTCTTTATTCTTGTTTTTCTGCTTTTCTATGGATAAGGTAAATCTAGTCAAACTAGGAAACTGGGTGCTTTTGTTTCCAACCCATCCTTCATGACTTTTCCTCCATTTTCTAGGATTAGCATGTTTTGTCCATCTCCTTGAAAACGCACTCATGCTTTTTCCAACTTGTGAGGTCCTTGATAGATTTGGGAAGTGCTTTAGCCACCTGTGGGGGTTTGCTATATTTTGGTAAGTCAACCTTTTTGAGCTTTATGAGTTGTCTCCATACAACTCAATTTTCCTATGAGGGATGTACTATTTATGTACAATATTATTCATCATTATTCAATGGAAGGATACACACCAATATTCATCTCTTCATTCATGTGATTCAGTCTCTTTACTTCTCTCTATTTTTCCTGTGTATGCTTGTGAGAATTCTTAGTAGCAATATCTATTTCCTGTGCTTCTTCTTAGCATAATTTATCATAGCATTGATATATTATTTCTACATTGTGACTAAGTCCATTTTCCTAAGGAATTGTTCTATACTATTAGTTCATCTTACCTTGGTGAATCACGTGCTTCTACTCCAATCCAGTGAAGTGATTTCATCATGGCACAATGTCTTTATTAGAGGTCATGTCACCCATTTTTTGAGTTTTCCCATGCCTCCTTTGAATCATTTTCAAAGGAGTTAATTCTTCTCCATATTTCTAGTCCCTCTACTTTTGGGTTTACATAATCTTCCATTTTTTCTGTTGTCAGAGAATATATCTTTTCCAAGACATCTCATTCAATATTTTCTTGGATTTGATTTTTGTATCACAATCCTTGGTGTGGATCTATAGGTTGTGTTAACTTCATGCAATCAGTATTGAAGGTCATCATTTAGTTTTTCAAGTCATTTATCCTATATTTTTCGTAAGTCCATCTGTTTCCTAGCAATGTTGGGTTCAAAATTTGTTCCACCCATGATCTCTACTACTTCAAAATTTGTGGTGGTTTTGACACCTCCCATATCAACTTCAACATTATCTAGAAAAATAATGGGAAAAAAGTCGTATAGATTTTTTATCATCAATTGAATGGGAAAATGGATAATAACTGGAGATCCCATTGCTTCCCAAGTCTTCTTTGGAATGATGTTTACATTGTAACCCAAGTCCAACATCACATTATTAATATCATAGCCATGCACTTGCCAATTATATGGAACTCTCGACTAGTCTCGTTCCTTCGACTAGTCTCATTGTGAAGTGATCCCCACAACTTCTAAGTGGAATTCTCATCCTCCAAAATATATTTTAGTAAGTGGAACCATAATGAAACAAATTCCATTCCTTTGGCATTACCTAATTCTTGTATGTGAGTTCTTGTGTCATTGTTCCTATACTAGTGTGATGATCATGCTTCCTCTTAGGCTAGCGAGATTGGTATTCAACAAAACATGTTAGAAACCTCATGTTAGATATATTTCTATTGGAATGGAATATACTTAGTCTTATTTAGTGTCACCTTCCTAATCATTGCAAATTTTGGTCATCATTGATCTGATCTAGCTCTTCTACCTACCAAAGTAACAACAAACCCTATTGGACTTTAGTATTCTTGTGGTTCACAATTGATAAATTTGGTTGGTTTCCTTGCATGATCCTCCCATTTCATGATCAATTCAAGACATTCATCCATATTTTGGATGATCATGTGATAGTATGTACACCATGGTGTTTTGGGAAAAGTATAGACATGAGAAATATGTCTAATCTCATTGTAGTTGTAACATCATATGGGGCCTATGTGATTTCCTCCTCATCTGGATCCAAATATTGTTTTGTGCCCTCTACTCTTAGGGTTCGATCAGCTACATAGTATATAGAGCGATCTAACCTCTCTGTCAAAGTGTATAGGGATATACACTTCTCATTGCTATGTATAGTGGACCCACAAAATTCACAATATATTGTGTATGGGATTGAAGAGTATTTATTTAAAATTGGGTAGAGTTGCAATGGATGACCAAATACCTTGCAAACATCACAGTAGACGTTTAGAGAATCACTTGGTGGTTCTCGGTATGATGGTATCCCTACATAATGAAATGTGTTCACCTCGACATCTTACTCAATTGTATTATTTGGACCTACATTAAATGGTCCTTTACTAAATGGTCAACTCGATGGGATTTTTCCACTTCTCATCCCGGGGTATTCTGAAGCATGATGTCCTTCCATAATACATACAGTACACCATACCCACAGTTAGGTTTCTTTTGTTATATTCAAGTCCTAAATTCATTCATTTATTTTTGCCAATTTATTATGCACTTGAGCTAGTGGTGTTGGGATAGTTATCCATGGAATCAATATTCATTTCTTGTTCTAATGCAATTCTCATTGAATCTATCACTTGTTGTGATAAATGTATCATTGTTAATGTCAATAAACTTTGAAAGAATCACTCCTTATGGTTCTCTTCATGGAGCAGAAGTGTTAGTTTAGTTATTACATCCCTAAAGAATTTCACATGTGTCTAGGCATATTCTCCTTGCATCTATTGGATTTCTATTAATTCTACAACACCTTGTTGCATGCGCTTAGGTTGTGAAAATTCATCTAGGAACAATTTCTTTTTCTATGCTAAAGTAGAATTTGGCATATTTGGGTCTTGTCTTTTTATCAACTTTCATGTACCACTACAAATACCTTCCTCATAGGGTCATTTGAAATTCAATCAGTTTGGGAGTCGTTGGAGTCGCCCTGGAATTCCATATCACTTCATAGAGAAACTAATGTTGTGACGTTGCATCTTCTCCTCCTCTCCCCTAAAATTTTGGACATTTCAAGGGAGGTCCTATTGGTACTCCCTCCATTGTCATAGTTTGATTTCTTACTAATACTAACCCTTGGGGTCCTTGATGTGTTAGAATGTTTCTATTATTCCGTTGAGAACCACTACTACTTCCTCTTGCTAATGACCTACTTTGTGAGTTATTGTTACTACAATTCATCTGAGTATACCAAGGAAATATTAAAACCAAGGTTTTTTTTTTACCAAATCTTGTGAGTGCACTTGGGGGTAGAATAAAGGAGTGTTATTACCATTGTTTTTGACATCTACTTTTATGACATTAGGAGGTTTTCTTTCTGGGGTACTTCAATTTCCAAGGATCCTGATAGTTCTTGATGTTTCACAACTATGTCTAGGGATGGTTTTGGTCACTGATCAGGTACTTTGCTCCTTGGTGACTGTGTTTCATAGTCCTTTCTTTGAATTCATCCTTATCCTCACCTTCCTCTTACTATGATGTCCAACACCTCTAGCAATATTTCTCTTAGCGTTGTGATAATCAATTCTTCTCTATGCTTCATCTAAAGTAGCTCATTTTGATTTTATTAAATCTTATTTCCATTATGTATCCCTTTTTCTAGTTGCATGCTTCATTTCCATCATTCTCTCATTTTTTATTTCCACCATTGTTCATGAACTTCCTCTATTCATTTCAACCTTTCAACCTTGGATTCATTACTCTAGACCCCCTCCATTGATAGTAGCTCCTACCTTACACAATGTCGTAGCATATCTTAGATCACCTTCCCACCCCCCAAGGTGTGAGAACTTAACTCCTTTATTCTAATCCATTCTAAAGTTAGAATATCGAATTCAACCATCCATGTGTTAATCCACAGTGGAACTTCTTTCTACAACATGCCCCAAGATCCACTTCTAATTTCATTTTCATATTTAGATATTGGTTGGTTTTTTCTGGCTGCGAATTCCAGAATAAAACCAATGAGGGTGATTTCTACCTAGATTCAATAGCTCTGGTCAGAGGTGAATCTAGGTGGTTTAATTTAATCATGTATTTTTTGCTCCACTAGAAATTCCTTCATTGGTTGTGATATTCAGGAACTTCTTCAGGTCTACATAACCATTATGGTACGGTTACCAGAAGTTCAATCCATAAAATTTTGTACTAATATAGGGGCATTCCTCCATATAAAATATATTATTTAAACTTTTATGCTTCCCACCCTCATAATTAGGCTTCGTGCATTGCAAAATTGTCAATATTCTTATCTCAGTATCCTAGCAAGGGAGAAACAATATACCAGAATCCCATATAAAACCAATATAATCAGAATTAGTCTACCTCCTGATGATAGGAACTTATGAGTCTAGTGTCCGAGATTTCTCTCAAAAATATTTATAATCCATCTGGAGTCCTTAATAACGTACCTCAATGGTTTTAGCCAGAACCCCAAATATTTAAAGCCAAGATCGATCAGATCCATTTTGAATGGAATTATAGAACTTATGGAATATTTGACTTCCTTCATCATATTATTTTGAAGAAACAATGATTTATCCATACTAATACTCATCCCAGATGTAGAGCAGAAAAGGTCCAATATCGCTTTAAAATCCTTCCATCTTCTAAGGCACCCATACCAAAAATAATTGCATCATCCACAAAGAGTAAGTGGGTAAAATCAAGGGTGGGACAAATGTTAATACCGATAATCCTTCCCGCAGTATTCATCTCCCCAATAAGTCGACTGAGCCCTTCGATTACCAACAAGAAGAGTAGTGGTGATAGGGGACACCCTTGTCTTATACCCCTTGAAGAACTAAAGAAACCATAGGGTGAGTCATTTATCATAACAAAGAAACTATTTGAATAGACACATCCCATAATCCAATTAACCGTCATCAAAGGAATTTCAATCTAGAGGAGAATAAGACGTAGGAAAGTCCAATTTACACAATCAAATGCTTTGGTGAGGCCCAATTTAAGTACCAAGGATTCCAATATTTTTATTTTTATAGTGTGCAGAATTTCGTGAGTAATCCCAATAGGCTCGTAGATCTACCTATTTTTTAAGAAATCAAAATGCTCAATAGAAATGACCTTAGAAAGGATAGGCTTGCGTTTGATGGAGCTCATTTTAGTAATGAGTTTATAGATAAGGTTGCAAAGAGAGATGGGACAGAAATATGCAAAGGTCTTTGGATTATCATATTTTTGAATGAGGGTCAGGAAGGTAGAGTTTATGGATCTACTGACCCTCCCTTCTCTCCGGGAGATCTTAACATCCTATAGGAGGTCTAGATTAACCAAATCAAAGAAAAAAAGAAACAATTCACTGACCATCTATTAGGCCTCGGACTCCTATTCTTCTTAAAAAAATTCAGAGAAAATTCTATCTCATTCAAAGAGACCTCAACAACCATATAATCTAAGTCATCAGAGGAAAGAAAATCAAGGAAGTATTTGATTTCCTATAATTGATTCGAGATGAGAGATTTTCCAAGATCCATTAAAAGAGAAGAGAAATATTCCCCCCCCCCATAAACTTGAGCTGATCCATACTGCTAACATGAATATCAGTATCATCAAAGAGTTCCCATATATTGTTGTGGTTCCTCTTACCAGAGAAAAAATTATGGAAATTTTTTGTATTAGCATCCCCCTGATTAATCCAAAGTGCTCGGATCTTGAGTCTCTGGGTGAGAACCTCATGTGCTAATAAAATTTATCTCTGAAGTTTAATGGAAGCCAATTTTTGTAGTTTTGATTCAGGGAGGATACCCAAGGGAAACAAAGAGAAGAGGTGATGTGACTCTAAGTCCAGATCCACTAGTGTGTTTCATTGTTTTTCCCTTTGACTCATTTCCCACACTTTGACTGAACCTTTGAGTCTTTTCAATTTTAAAACCAGACTGGTCATTGCATCACAATCAGGTAGTGAAACCTCTGAGGACCAAGAAGAATGCACCAGTTGTGAAAAGTCTTCCACCTGTAGCCATGCACAGTTAAACTTGAATGGGTAGTTCCTCTTGAAAGCCACATCATCCCATTTTAAAAACACAAGAAAGTGATTGAAAATCATTGACTGGTGTACCCAAGACCGATAACGTGAGAAGAGAGGCACCAAAAAATATGAGATAAGTATTATGTGAAGTCTCTTGCTTATGCCCCAATCCCCTGACCTTCCATTTCGCCACATGTGACCAATATAAGTCAGTGCTAAATCAACCATGTCAGTGCGGACCAAAAAATGATCATAGTAAGTGCAGAGAGAATCAGTGTGGGCATTCCTGCCCCAAATCTCAGTATCCTAGAGGGTGAAGTTAAGATCACCAACAATAATCAAGTTCTGGAGATTGAAAATTCCATCACTTACAACAAAATCCCAAACTAGAGTCCTATTGTAGTAAGGATCATAGTAGTTGAAATAAGAGAGTTCCAATGGTAGGTTTCATAAAACCGCCTTAGCAAAAATACCATACCAAGGGAAAAATAATGTACAACGAGAAACATTCAGATCCCAAGCAGTGAGGATACCCCCAGAGAGGCCCGGGGAGTTAGATGCACAAAATTCCCAACTCTGTTGGATCCTAGAAAAAGAGAGGAGGGTTTGAGTGTGGTCACACATGGTTTCCTGGAAGAAAACCATATCCAGTTTGATAGCAGAGAGTAGTGAGTCAAAGGATTTGAGCTTGGAAAGTCCTCCAAACCATGGATATTAAGGGAGAGAAGTTTCATTAAGAACCCAAAATTGGGGAAGACTCTGCTCTAAGTACCCCAAAGGAGGGAAGATGGTTGGGAGAGTGGAAGGATATAGCCACCTATTTTATCCTGGAAAGATGAGGAGGGGGAGTAAGTGCCCTAGAGATGCACAACCTAGTTGTAGGCTTGACTTTTTGGGATCTTCTAATACTAACATTAACATGTCTGATTGAGTCCAGAGGTAAGGTGGAGGGATTAATGGGGGATTTTTCCAAGAAGATATTGAGAGATTTTAGGAGATAAGAGTTCGAGAAGGATCAATCATTACAGGGTATATTAGGAGGAAGGATAACATCAAATAAGGGTAAGGAAGGATCCCCATCGAGGGGAGGAAAATCGGCCTTAGTCAATAAGGAGGGAACATGAAAGCAGGTGTCAAAGGGGGGGAGTCCAGGACCATAGAATACCCAGAGATTGTAGAGTGTGAAACCCTAGCTGGAGTAATATCAGAATCTCCCGAGCTGACATGTTCCAATACAGGGTCAGCTGCCACAGGTGCCAGGGCTACCATATGGCTACAACAAGCAATATTCTCAATGTCCACAATATAATATAATTCCCCCTTAGTAAGGTCCTCATAATTAGTAGTAGAAGTAGAGTTATACATGCCTTCTGGTAGCAGAGAAGAGAGAGAGAGTCCAAACCAGTTATCGATGGACCGAGTGAAACCATTCGTGGACCAACATTTCCCACATCGACAAATAGATGAGGAGACTCATGTAGTAATGATGGACAATTGCGGCTGAGATGTCCCTTATCGTGACATAAGTGACACTAAAAAGACACCTTGAGATAATCCAAACGTTGTACAATAACATGGTCATGAATAATAATAGCAATGTTGCATGAAAACCCAAGACAAACGTTCAATTCAACCATGACCCTAACCGAGAGTTTATCATAGGAATGGAGGAAATTATCATCCAAACCCACAAACATGCCCAGATAATTCACAATTCTCCTTGCTCAAGAGTGGAAGGATAAGTGCCGAGAGCCAGACCCAAAGGTATCCAGTAACCACCCTTTCCCGTGTCTGGTCAAAACCCGAATGACGACAACTAAGTACCAGAGAGCCAAAACCCACAGGCCAGAGAGGATTGAGAATAAGGTTGGAATCCTTTAATCCATCGAGGAAAAGAAAGACATACTAGTCATTTGAGAGATTACTGATAGTCGAAATGTAGTCGATCAATGGTTTCTAGTGTTGGGTTTCCTAGGTAACCCACGCATCTCTGTCCAAATTCTGGTACTGCAAACAATCGACTAGAGCCCATTCGCATAACATTTCCACTTTGTCCATGAATATATCTCATCCCAATACGAAACGACGTTTTGCTTCTAGTGCCTTAATGGCCTTGGTCTTTCTACTAGCCCTATGATGTATGCGAGAGTTTCCATCAGCTCCAAAATTTTTATCAGTTGTTGGGGCCGCCACCATATATAGGAAACCAAGAGATCTACAATGTGGTGATGTCAGAAGTCGATCGTTGGACTCAGAGAGTCCATCGGGATCAATGATATAGAAATAAAGTAATCGACAAACCCTATACCCTAGGTACCGAGAAGCTTTCGAAAGGGAAAAGCTCAAAAACCAAAACCATGTATCCCACAAAACTCAACACACCAAAGAAAAGGAGATGATAAACCAAAACATTTAAACCCCGTAAGCAGTGAGGAAATGACTAACCCAATCAGAACCCAAGACAAGATAAAAAAATAGCGAGAAAACAAGACAACGTAACATGAAACAAGCTACCAAGAAACCAAGGAAACAAGCCCGACAGTGTATGATGTTGTCAACCTAGAATAAAATAATACAACTCAAGACATAATCTAGAATATCCACAAAGGAGTTAGACCGAATAGACCACCGCAATACCCAAGAGGAAAACAACCAATCAAAAATGCCACAATACCTAGAGTTACGAGTGAAAAAAAATGTAAACCCTGGAGGTAAAGAAGAACACAAACACACAAATGAGACACGCTGCCAAATGTAGAGCTCTCATCCCAACAGAGAGGGGTAGGAAAGAAAAAAAAAGGTCCACCAAGACTGACCACTGTGAGGAACCAGTGTTAGTAAAAGAAGGGCCATGGCTGGTACTAAGTCTTCGGGGAGAGGACGAACTCCATGCTAGGGCAGTAAAAAAAAAGATGAGGAGCAAGTTTCGGTGAGACCGCCTGAGAGAGAAGTCGGGGACATGCCCTGATCACACCGATGGTGTAGTGGGCCATCGCTCCAAACCCTCCTACACGAACATAACCATTGCACAGAAAGTTCAATTGTCCAAGTTATACATTATATTTTTTCTTCACAAAAATGAGTGTTAAGAATGTGAGTCACATATCTCAATACCTTTTTGAAAAGAATCCACAAAAATAGTATGTCAAATTTATTTTGTAAACTTAATACTCATGATGTGAATTTACATAATGTATTTATTTCAATCATATTCATGTCAGATTAGAAAACAAAGTTAAAATTTTTAATGATGTGACATTATTTTGAGTAGATATTTTATAGGGGTAATATAGGTGCCAAAAAAAAATTACATCTTATATAACTCAATGCTTTTTGGTTGAATTTAACATCATATATTTATACCATTTATCTAATATTTCACTTTCAATTTAAAATATATTTATAATTACTTTGATATTATAATATTTAAAAAAATAAATTAACCAACCATGCTAGACAATCTTATGAATTAAGAGTAAAAATATATTAATAAATACACACAATCACCTAAACCAAAAAAAAAAAATTTTCTAATTTAGGATAATAACTTTATTATTAATAATTCCCTATTGCCTAATTGACAAAGTTCTTGACAATGAGCTGCATTATACATTTGGCTCTTAATCTGAGTGAGCTTTTAAGTGTACATTTATTTGGGTCTTAATCTCAGTGAGCTTTAGAGTGTAGTGAATCAATGAGCAAGAGGGAAACCCAATAAAAAATGATAAAATGGTTGTCATTATAAGTATCTTTGTTCAATGAAAAGTGCTGGTGTAAACTGTGTTATATTGCTGAATTTTGACCATGAAGTACTTCTTGTGAATAGATGCAGCTCCCTGATGAAAGTCAGCCATCAATTAGGTACACTCTCTGCATAGAAAACAGGTTCTCACAATGAATAAAAGCAGTAATAGAAAAGAGAAAAATAAAGTTGGATACTCAAAGGTTGAAAAATTAGAAATAAAAATAAAACAGCCAATAACATGAATAATGTGTTAGTGTTAGTGCCCACTGTGTTTACCCTAATAAAAATACAAATGATAATTAAAAGAATATTTGTCAATACCAATGCAAGTGTTGTCATTATAAGCTTCTTTCTCCAGCAAAAATGAATGGTGGCAACTGTGCTACACTGCTGAATTTATCCATGTACTTGTTGTGCACAGCTATAAGATTGCCTTTATGTGAATTTTGATGAAAGCCCACCATCAACTTGGCACATTCTCTGAATTGCAGCAAATTCCCAACAATGAATAATAGTGGTCATAGAACAGTAAAATAAGTATGCAGTTGGATATTTAAGTTGTAATCTTTACAAAAATTCAAAACAGCCAAAGAACATGGGAAATAAAGGCCTAACTCACTGAAGTTGGTCTTTAGTATAAGCAGTCTCTTGCTCCATCGTCTTGCTCCACTGTGGAAACCTTCTAAGGATGCTCTGGCCAGTATATACTGCAGCAGCTGCTAGCAACGATGAAGGGTATCTCAACATAACATATTCCACAAGGCACAGTTCTACAAGAAAGCTGGAAACCATCTCCAACTACACAGTAATAGAAGAAGAAGAGTCACATCATAATATCCGTTCACATAGTAAGAACATCAACATAGCATATGAGAGTTACATCATAACTGTAACAGAAGAAGAAGAGTCACATCATAATATCCGTTTACATGGTAGCAACATAACATATTGATATGAGAACGTCCCAACATAGGGATAAGCCACGACAGTAAAATAGCGTTGTAAGCATTGACAGTACGTCCCAAACGCAGCCACGACAGTAAAATAGCTTTGTTTAAGCATTGATAGTACGTCCCAGAGCAAAACTGCGTGGGATGCTATCACGTTAACCAGAGAATTTGGATCCTAAAGCTAGATTTCTGATTGGCAATTTTTTTGGTGCAGGCAATGAATGCCATATAAACATGAATGAGGTGAAGCTTACATACATTCTCATCAGCTTGAGCTGCCTTCAGAAATATATTCAAGAAGACATAAGGAGTTGAAACATAGATATTAAATTGCAATACCCTGAGCATCGAGCTCTCCTGCAATCAAGGGGAGTTATTATTGATTAGCCAGTGTAAGAGAAAACATAACCTTTTCTGGAATTCAAGGAGATGGATTGATAATTTTACACACCATCTGCAAAACATCATTTTCTGTGCAAATACAGTTAGAAATGTTTATAAAATCCTTAAGACAAGGACCGTTGGTCTCCACATATTTGCATGCCACAAGTATGGCAGTTATCCCAACAACCGGCAAGACGAATTTTGTTAAATCTCTTTGAGATGAAAGGTATTTGTCTATAAGATTGACGGCTAGGAATAGAGTTTCAGGCACGAGGCCAAGTTTCAAGTGCACCTACAGAAACAGATACAAAATGGCATCAGTACTTGAAATGGAATTCAAATTTTCAGAAAGATAAATATGAGTTTGTCATGGGTAGAGCAGAAGACCTCAACAATCCAGTTTACAACAATAGCTCTCATATTGTGATTTATCTTATTTTGATGAGACATGTAATCCGGAGGAACACAGCTAAGGCCCTGCCATGAGTTCCACACTGAGTTAGTTAAAACTACACTCATATAAGAAACATGCCAACCGACATTAAAAACCAATAATATGGACTCCGATTACTAATTCAATGAACATACTTAACATGATTTAAGAGGCCAATAGGACTACTAAATCTATACAATCAACTTATGTTGGATATTCAAGTGGAGAGAGTGACCTCTTTTTCGCGGTAAAATCTAGACATATCCTTCGCCAATAGATTGCCCTCATCGCCTTCGTCAATGTTAGGCATTGGGTCCTCCCCCTCGTCTGTTTCCATTTCAGAACTTTCGTCTATATCCTCCTGCCATGAAATAATAGATTTGGAATTATATCATTCTGTCATGTTATTATAGAAACCTAGAGGAGTTCAGCCCTATAATTTTCTCTGGAGCCCTCTTCTAGTAATCTCACGGAAGCTATTATAACGAAGGAATAGAAAATCTTAAAACTTAAAATGAGGTATATCAGATGTAATCATATGCCTGAAGACGCAACTTTTAGAAACACATAAATACATACAATGTAGCTATGCCATTATACATACTTAACTGACCTTGTTCTCAACTATTGAATCCACTGACATGTGGTAATTCTCATCCATCTTCAACAATGCTGCCCGAGACCTCACCTTGTTCTCAACTATTGAATCCACTAACATGGGGTCATTCTCATCAATCTTCAACAATGTTGCCCGAGACCGAGTGATGATTCGTGGAGGGCTGCACACAGAGTCTAGTTTTCGCTTCTTGGCTCCACATTGCGCATGCTCCTCAGCTACTGGGGCAACCTGATTACACAAACAATACACGACAAATGCCAATACAGACCATGATAAACCTGGATTGCCTGTGGAAATAACTCATTGTGAGAAGATTGAAAACGGTCTGACCTGTGGCAAGTCTTGATTTTTTGCCAAAGTAGCAACCGATTGCCTGGGACAAAATCAGAAAGAATATTATCTACTCAGGCTGACTGAAAAATATGTAAAGATTTTGTGCCTAGAGCTGAAAAATATGTAAGGATTTTGTGCCTAGAGCTGAAAAATATGTAAGTCCTCACCTTTTGACCGAACGATTGCAGACTGTGATAGAATTCTTACCACCAACAACGACATGGTTCCTGAAGGGCAATCGGTTCACATCAGGTTTAAAAAGTGAGGAAAGTTTATTCCTTAAAACTAAGTAGATGATGGTATTAGTATGGACATACTCTGCTCCTTCTGCTCGTTTACTAATAACGCATTTGGAGGAGAAGGCACCAACAAGATTCCCAATATCTCTCAACGCTCTGCGGTTGCAGTTCTTCTCCATTGTCATTTGCAAATCTGAGTCTTCCTGCCTTCTTTTTCTGACTGCTGGAATTCACACAGATCCACACCCAATACTTACGAGCTAAAACATTCACTTTCTGCATGCAAGGATTCACATAGATCCACACCCGGTACCTGCTAGCTAAAACATAAGAAAGCCAACTGAGCTCACATGAAACCTCATAAATCAGCTACAATAATAAGTATCCCAATCTTTCACTATTGCGAACGAGAAGAATCTTAATCTTTCCCGCCCTTGCAAAGTGGGAAAGATCATTTTTAGCTCGAGAAAGCAGGGGGAATAAAGAATAATAATAAAATTGGTCAAGCTTTCAAACGGATATATGTCAAGGTAACGGTAACTTTTACAATTTTGTGTTTATTATTTCACTTGTAAGTTTGAAAAAGCTCCATAGTTTATGTAAGTAGTATTTAAAATTTTGTGTTTATTTTTTATTTGCGTATAAGAAAAGTTAATAATAAACACTCAAAGTAATAGTTTTATGAGTATTTTATTAATTAGTTTTTATATTATTTTATTTAATTATATATCAAATGTGGTAAATGCATAAAGTAGTATGGTTTTATGACCATTCTAGTAAAATTATGAAATAAAAATGATTGGTTAATAATTTTTGTATTATTTATTTTAATTATATAAAAATAAATAAAGGTTAAAATTTAGATTATAATTAATAATGGTAAATAGAATGGATTGATGAGATTTTATTGATAATGATGACCTTATAATGAGACCATAATAAGATTAATTACTTTAATTTATACATTATGTTTTTACATTTATTTAGGTAGTTCAAAGTGGGATCATAGTTTAGAAAACTAAGTATTTTTATTAACAATATAATTATGACTTTAGTCATAAGAGAGCTTAGGAGAATATCTCTATAATTTGAAGGGTAATTTTCATCACCAACATAATTCATATCTATAAAACATTACAACCTACAAACTCTATGGACACTTTCATACTCAAAATCATCAATGCCTTTACCTTTCCTTTTATAAGGTGTTTACGCCACTTTCAATATCCTTTATAGTGAAAATGTTAAGGGTTTGGTTATTGATTGAAATATTTTGAAATTTACGCAACTTTTTAAGGTATATGTATCTATCCCTTATGACAATCTTACACATATCTTTAGCCCGGTAGACTATGATCTTTCTTCAAAACTCTCTTTTTTTTTACTTTTAGAAAGGTTTAGGATATTTTCATTATCTTTGGTAATGTATTGATTCTTCTTATTTCCTTTATAGTTTTATATTCTTTTATTTTTTCTATTTTTATGGATAAATCTCCATAAAGTATTATGGTTTTATGACTATTTTCTTAATTATGAAAAAAATTATTGATTAATTAATCTTTTTATATTATTTATGTTAATTATATAAAATGTTTTTTAAATATTAAAATTTAGATTAATAATTAATAATGGTAAATAGAGTGGATTCATGGGATTTTATTGATATGATGACCTTATAATGAGATCATAATAAAATTAATTACTTTAATTTAAATACATTATAATTTTACACTTAATTAGGTAGTTTAAAGTGGGATCATAGCTTAGAAAACTAAGTATTTTCATTGACAATATAATTATGACTTTTAAATCATAAGTTAATGAGTATCTTTCATTTTAACATGTACATTTTAGTCATAAGAGAGCTTATGAGAATATCTCTATAATTTGAAAGGTAATTTTCATCACCACTTTTAAACAGAAAAAATATGCATTTCTCTCCAAAGCTTAGAAAAATCTCATTCACAACTTAATTAAAGAGGCGATGGATGTGAGGAATATTAATAGAAACTCCTATTTTAGAATTTTCACTTGATAAATATCAACATTTAGAATGAAATTTTCTAGATAGGAATTACATTGAATTTTATAAAATCCAACATAGTTCATATCTATAAAATGTTAAAACCTACAAACTATGGACACTTTCATACTCAAAATCATTAATGCCTTTAGCTTACATTTTATAAGGTGTTTACGCCACTTTCAGTATCCTTTATAGTGAAAATGTTTTAAGGGTTTGATTATTGATTGAAATATTTTGAAATTTATGCAACTTTTTAAGGTATATGTATCTATCACTTATCACAATCTTACACATATCTTTAGCCTGGTAGACTATGATCTTTCTTCAAAAAAAAATTGTTTATTTTTAGAAAGGTTTAGGATTTTTTCATTATCTTTAGTTATGTATTGATTCTTCTTATTTCCTCTAGAGTTTTATATTCTTTTGTTTTTTCTATTTTTATGGATTTATCTAAGGGATTTCAAATACTTTTCTAATGGTCTCCAAAACTTTGTAAAGATAGAGCTTAGTTGATTGATTCTTCTTTGTGAAAATACCATTGAAATTGTATTTTATATGCAACTCAAAATATTGTAAAATCATGATATAATTCTTCATTATTTTTATTATTATAGGAGCAATTAAAATCCTTTTTCAAATCTTTAGGAAAATGTTAGTATTGGTTTTATAAAATAAATATGTGATTTTCATTATTATGATTATATTTGTTGGCTTTCTATACATATTTATTTTTAGAGTTATGACTAAGGGTTTATGATATGAATAAGGTTCATTGTCCTCTAAAATACAAATCTAGAAATTTTATTAATTAATGTGAGAGACGAGGTAATATAGTCAACTATACTAATTCTAATGCATCATCATGTCTTTTTAGGTGATTATTGTTTTTGGGGTAGTAGGGTCCATCAAAAGTATGTAGAGTGGGTACTCATTGGACATGGAATTTAATTATGCATCCAGGGAGCTCTCCCACTTGAAATTTCAGTAAAAACATGAGATATGTAAAAAATACGAACAAAAAAAAGTAGTTTTTTCTTTTCTTCCTCCAAAATTAATAAATATTATTTTATTATTTTCCTTAGGAGGCCCATTTTGAATTGAAATTTCCTCTGAGGAGAAAAATGGCAGAATCGCATGCATGAGGTATCATTCAGAAAGTGTGGTTTGGTCACACAGTCGTTGTTCTGTGTCGCGACTGCGAATGTTGAATTACCAATCTATGAGGGACTGCCCGAGTTGTTTGTGTTCCTAATGGAGTTTCAAGATAACGTATCAGAACCTCACTCGTTTCTAGAATTGCAAGCACTGAAGGCTACTCCATCATGCTGGTGAGTGACCCACAAAAATTCGATCAGTAGATGGTCGATGTGTCAGAGATTGATGATAGTTCACTTTGGTGATGGAGAAGTGTACCATGTTGGGATATACGATGGGAAGAATAGTCCCGAGGATCACCTCATTGAGTGTCAGACTCTATGGGCATCACAACCCAAGGATGAGTGGGTCCACGCTTTTGTCCACACATTGGATGAAATGTTGTGATCTTGGTACGTATCAGCTGAGCTGCAAAACAATCACCACTTGGGAGGAGTTGACAGTTTGTTTCACTCATAACTTCAGTTTTGTAGATGCCAATCCAGATGTCCATAATGTGGTGCAGTTCATCTAGGATGTTGTTCTGGAGGTAGTGTCCGTCGCATATCCTATGGATCCACATGCGCAATGCCACATACAGTCAATGATGGAATGTTATAATGTGGCTAGAGACCTTGAGGATGATGACGATCTGCGAAATATAAATGTTTAAGAAACATAAGGGAGTGAGGATGTTGCAGCTCTGGATGTACCGATAGACCCAATGAATCAACCATTGAAGATTAGGAAGGTCAACATCGGGATAGAAGAGAACCTGAAGTTTGCAAATGTTGGGGATTACTAGGATGAAGAAACGATGGCAAAGATCACGTATTTGTTGCATGAATTTCAAGATCTATTCCCTACAAAGTTTTTTGAGATGAAGGGAATCCTACGATATTTGCGGGAAATGAATATTTCGTTAAAACTAGACACAAAACCAATCAGACAATGCCCATATTGCCTAAATATGTGATACAAGGAGAATCTCAAAGCTGAGCTTGTTAGGATGTTGGATGCTGGAATAATCAAGCCAGTTGAAGAATCATAATGGATCAGTCCTATGGTGGTCAAAGATAAGAAAACAGGTGAAGTTCGGATCTATGTTGACCTAAGAAAACTAAATGATGCATGTATGCATGATCCATTTTTCGACACCATTTACTGATGAAGTGCTGGAAGGAGTAGGTGGTCAGGAGATGTATTCGTTCACAGACGTATTTTCTGGCTATCACCAGATATGGAAAGCAAAAGAAGATCGACACAAAACAACATTTGTAACTGAATGGGGATGTTTTCAATACATTATGATGCCTTTTGGGTTGAAGAATGCACTTGCGATATTTTCCTATATTGTTGTTACTACATTCAAATATTTTATTTCTTATTTTCTGCAAGTCTATATTGATGACTGGACAGTGAATGGTCATATTAGGGATCATTTGGAAAACTTGCGACTGATGTTTGAAATATGTCGATAGCATTAGATCGCGATGAATTAAAAGAAGTGTGTTTTATGCGCACCTTTTGGGATGTTTTTCGGTCACATTTTTCGCAAGCAAGGACTGTCGGTTGACCTCGGGAAGATTGCGCTTATTCTGAGATTGCCACCACCTACGAATCTTAAGATGCTGAGAGCAACGTTGGGGCACATTGGGTATTATCACAAGTTCATAGGAGGTTATGCTACTATCACGGCCCCTATGGAAAAGATATTGAAGAAAGATGCCACATTTGTATGGAGTCAAGACTGTCAAGGAAGTTTCGACACACTGAAGTTTAAGATGGCTTCTGCACCGATAGTGGTTTTCCCTGATTGGAACAAGGAATTCCATCTCCATGTGGATGCATCATCTGTTGCACTGGGAGTGGTGCTTACGAAACCAGGAGAGGGAGATCTAGATCACCCGATTGATTTCGCTAGTCGAAAGTTGTCATTTGCAGAGAGAAACTATACAACCACAGAAAGTGAAGGTCTGGCAATGGTATATGTGCTACATAAGTTTAGGAATTACCTATTAGGCAATCATTTCAAGATGTTTACAGACCATTCTGCTTTGAAGTACCTAGTGAATAATCCTGTGTTGGGGGGAAATATATGTCACTGGATACTTCTCTTTCAAGAGTTTGATTTCAAGATAATTATGAAGCCGGGTCGCTTGAATGCGGGCCCAGATCATTTATCCTAAATTAAGATAGGAGAGGAGCCCACAAATATTGAATATGGACTGCGAGATGCGCAGTTGTTCAGAGTTGAGATAGAAGATCACTATTATGATCAAATAATTCAGTTTTTTCTGATAGGAATCACATCAGAGGATTTTACTACAAGTCAGATGAAGCAGCTAGTGGTTAAGGCCTCATATTTCCTGCTGATTGTTGGGCAGCTATATAAGTTAGGACCTAATGTGATTTTGCGGCGATGTGTCCTACCACATGAACAAGGGAAAATTTTGGCAGAAGCACATGCGGGAGTTGCTGGAGGACACTATGGAGGTCACGCCACAGTGAGGAAGGTGCTTCGCGTAGGGCTTTGGTGGCCTAGTCTCCACAATGATGTGACTAATTATGTGTGGACCTACGATGTATGCCAACGAACTAGAAAACCATCAAGGATGGATTAGATGACATTGGTACTGCAAGTAACATTGCAGCCATTTGAAAAATGGGTCATGGAATTCATGGGACCAGTTAACCCACATGGGAAGCGAACTGGTGTGTGGTACATAATTATAGCGATAGACTATTTGACACAATGGGTGGAGGTTGCACTTGTCGTGGATTGCATCGTTGCAACAACAACGTGGTTCCTGTTTGAAAATATTGTTATGAGGTTTGGATGTCCAAGGATATTGATGAGCGACCAGGGGGTTCACTTCATAAATCGCACACTAAGCGCATTGACAGAAGAAATGCAAATACATCATAGGAAGAGTACCCCATACCATCCTCAAGAAAATGAGACCGTGGAGGCATTTAGCAAAGTGTTGGAGCATTTGATTACACACGTATGTAATGCTAACCATGATGAATGGGACTTGAATGTTCCAGCAGCCTTATGGGCATGTCGCACCACTTGCAAGTGACTGACGGGGAATACACCATTCAAACTGGTGTACGGGAAAGAGGCAGTCATGCCTATGGAATATATTATTTTGATTCTCCACATTTCAGTAGCAATGGGCATGGATTATGAAGTAGTGCTAGAAGAGCACATGGAGAAGTTAGTGAGGCTCGAGGAGGACTGATTTATTGCAGGGTTTCACTAGTGTGTTGAGAAGGATCGACATAATTCTTGGCATGATAGACACATAAACAACAAACAATTTCAACAAGGAGACTTGGTGTTGTTGTACAACAACAAGTTCCTAAAGCATCCAATTAAGTTACAGAGACATTGTTTAGGTCCATATCTTATTAATTACATTACTTCAGGAGGAGTAGTTCAACTACAACAACTAGATGGATAGATGTTGCCAAAGATAGTGAATGGTAGTAGGATGAAGCCCTATCGAACGGCCCCAACACTGTGCAATGCTTGAGGCACTGTGCACTGAAAAAAATAGAAAGGAAGGATGGATAGAAAGAAGGAGGGTGTGCCATGATAAATTGGTTGTGCAAGAGTATGAGTCAGTAGCACAGTTAGGAATATTTGTCGTAATAACCACATGGTTGCGATGTAGTGAAATCGACAATAAATAAAGACAGTTAAAGCAGTTAACCGATGGTGCTTGTTGAAGCGACATGCATTTATGGTCGATTCAACCATTAGATTGAAAGGATCATCGATGTATTCAGGTATTTAATTGCGGATTTGGTCATGATGATCTCGTTTGATTTGGAAATGATAAGTATGGATCTACTCGATGCTATAAGAAGGGGCTCAATGTGGTCGGAAGATACCATTGTGCATAGTTTGAGTCATTTTACAGAGCTATAGAGCGAGATGCCAAGAGAATTCAAGTGAATTGAGTAATTTGCTAAGTTCAGAGAGGGTGTGTAACTGTTAAATCTTGTGGGGCATTGGTGCGGAAGGCAGAGTGAACCAATCCCAGTTGAGATTTCGATCAGCACAGAATCACCCGTTGCACCATTCACAATTGAAGAAGAAGTTGAAAGTATGTCGGTCGTGTTATCTATATAGTTGTTTTTTGTATTTATCTTAGGATTTCACTTTTATTGATTTTAATGTTTCCATTTGGGTCATAATCCTAGTTTTACCCTATTCTTTACTATGGAAACTTATGATATTCTTACCCTAGTTCTCTTTTATGATTTTTTGTTATGTTTTTCCTTTAAATCAGAATAAGGCTCAAATCATTTATCTTTCAAAGTCTTTTAATTCGTATTGGAGCAAGTGATATTGTGAAATCAAATGTATATATGAAGTTGATTATAAACTGCCAGCATATGAAAAAAATGAATATATTGTTTTGCTACCAGTTTGATTTTTTTTGTGATGATGGAATGAAGTCACCTTGAAGGGATGGTACATAAGTGGAAAAGGATTCATTAAGCGTACGGTAAAACTCATGTTGCATCATAATGAAAGTCTATTTTATAGTACAGTTCCCTTATGCATAGGGTTTGTGACTTTTTTCCATTGTTAATGTCAAATCGTGTTTTGGGGATAAGGGTTTTGTTGCACGGGTTCCAGGAGTATTCCAGGTTCATGAAGGATGACCAAGAAAAAGAAACCTAGAGGAATTTTGTGCAGAATAGAACTTGATAACTTGCAATGGGTTCAGGAATTCCCTAGGTCTGTGAAGATGATGCATGATGCTACGTGGTTTCCTTTTTGCAGAAGATTGCAGGGTCATAATGAATAGGTAACTAGGGAATTTATTAAAAATTATAACGATGAAGTGGTTTGGTTTGAGGATTTGCAGATAATGCTGAATGAAGAGGTTATAGCAGAGGCTATTGGTGTACCTTCTGATGGGCGAAAATGGTTCAAACAACAATCGTTTGAAGCCGATTATAGAAAATTCCATTTGCCAAGGTCTGAAAAGTTGGATTGGAAGAATGGCATACATATTACTAAGCTTAAGCCCATGTGGAAGACACAATTGGAAATGATTCAGAATTATATAACTTGTGAAGGCCATTATGACAGGGTTTTAAGATGTCATCTACGTTTTTTGATGCATCTCAGTGGAGACAAAAAAATGAATTTGCCTTATTATCTTTTCAAGAGTATGCAGAAAATGATTGCAAGGAATCACAGTCATCAGGAACGTACAGTTCATTCCCTTTTTCATCAGGGGTTAATTAAGTTATTAATAGTCTTTCATTTTAAGAAAAAAGGGAAAACTTGGGAAGAGTTTATGTTTGTATCTGGATTCAATGCAGAGAAGCAGAAGGGAGAAGTGAAAGAAAGAAAAGATGTAGCAACATGCAATCAAACAGAGCAAAATCTACAACCAACAAATGAAGTGGGCAAAGAATTAGAAGAGAAATGGTCTCAGGTAAACGATGAATTAGCATAAGCATGTGCTATCAAGAATGATGACAAAGGGGTAGATTCAAAAGAAATTTCAAAGGTTAAGCCAGTCAAAAATATGAAAGCCAAGGGTGTGAACTTGAGTTCAAAACCCAGAACTCGGTTGAGAAGTAAACTCGAAGTTGAAATAAGCCCAAATCCTATACTTAATATTTTAGAAGGCAATGAAATGGTGGTCATAGAAGAGTCTCTGAGCAAAGAAAAGGTTCAGTTAATAAATAAAGAGCATATTTTAGAAGGTGAAAAATTTATAGAACTGCAAGGAATGACTGAACATATCCCAGAATAATTTTGCACAAATAAGCAAAATTATGTTTAGAATGATATTGATTCAGGTTAAAGTCTTTACAGGAAGAAGAAACCATTGTGGATACAGACGAGGCAGGTATTATTCCAGAGTTGGTATAGATAAGGAAATTTATGATGTCTTACAAAGAACAAAATAAATATCAGTAGGATTTAAATGAAAACCTGATGGTTGCAAATAAAAGATTGCAAGAGGATTTAGAGGAAAGAGAAGTTGATTATCAGAACCTTGTCATTATTTCTAAAGACATGCTGAAGAAAAAAAGAGCATTGCAGAAGTAGTATAAGCAGGTATTGGACCAGAAGAAAGAGTTACATAATAGGGAGCTGAACAAGGATGTTGAGTATTCCAGGTTACAACAGAGATCTCAAGTTCTTCATGATATGACTATGTTAGCTGAGGTGTCTAAGAGTCTTTGATGAAATATCTAGATTATTGTTGAGTCAGTATATTTCATAGACAGTAGATAAGGTTGTTATGTCTAGTCCACTTGGCAGTTTAATCTTTAATTTGACTTTTAAGTTAGTTCTAGCTAAAACAGGTTTACTATTTTTAGTCATTCGAGATCCATGAGATAAGGATCTGGAAACTATTCTAAATTTTGAAGATAATTGTATATGTGAGATGGTTGGGATAGAAGAAAGGGTTGGAATCATAGATGTATATCAAGCTACTATTATGAACTATAAGGCATATATTTACTTGCATATTTAATACAAAACTACTACTTTGAAATGATTATGATCATGAGCGTGTTTTGTTTTAATAATTAAATTGTATGCTGTTATGATTTTGTCTTGTGTGTGGTCGTATCAATCCATTGCAAGATTATGATGATAATATGCAATTATTTGTAAATGCTCAATTGTAGAACTTGGTTCATTCCTTTATAAATTCATGCTCGTAGTATTTTTGTTGTTGGATTTTGCATTTAACTATATGTCATGCAATTTTATGATTTATATTTTTTTTCATTTCCATTCCCTTTGATTACATACCTTCTCTGAATAAATTTCGTTTCAATCAGCTTGATTTATCTTTAAGATTTCTCTAAGCTTGAACTTTACGAGTCTCGGTTCAACTTTAGTGATAATAGGTAAGGTCGTCATCGGCGTCAAAGTGGAAGAGAAAGGGTCAGAAGTCAATTTCCCTTGTGCTAAAGAAACTACATAATAGAACCTCTATGAAGGCGTAGGAAGAAGCAACTACACAGATGGGGCCCTCAAGCTGAGGTGTTGTATATTCATCAACTCAAACAGGGGTATCTACTAAGGACATCCCTGGGTATATACCTCCTATTCAAACCAGTGCGCAACCTCAGTGGCTTACCAATAATAAAAATTACCAACCAAAGATGTCGCTGCTCCTGAAGGGGATTGTATGCACTAAAAATATTGTGCCTACACTGGTATAGATGAAGTACGATGACCATCACTTGCTTGCATTGGAGGATGTTGCAAATGATCCATATGTGCCAATGACCATGGTAGAAGGTGGGCCAATAGAGCGTATCCCACACGATTGGGAAAATAGGTTGGATAAAGCTAGATTGCTGGGGTTAATTAACATGTTTCACTTTTGGCGGCTAAATGAGGAAAATTCCTACATCAATCAGATTTTGTCATGTTTTCATGGAGGAACGTTATGGATAGACACACTAGTTGCAATCATGGTTGATCTAATCTTCGACATCATAGGGCTACCAAAGGATGGGCCATACCCCCCCCAATATTTTAGAGGAAAGGATAATGACAAGTGGCTTGCAGCGAGGCTGAAGAAGAAATAAAACTTGCAACGCGATGGGTGGGCTTACCTTATTGATAGCATCAATGATTGGGGAGTGCACATCAACGCACAGATTCTAGCAAGTAAAATAGTCAAGAAGAATTGCCCCATTCAATGTAACTTGGGGGTGGTTGCATGCATAGAGAAATGCACAAAGGGGGTACAAATGAATTGGGCACTCTTTTTAATGAACCAGTTGGCAGAGGACACGGTGGTGGTCCAAGCAGGAGAAAGGGCCTTTACATATAGTTGGTTACTGATCTTAATCACACTAGTGGCTTGGATGGAGCCAATTGATTATCAAGGTATGATGTCGAAGCGGTTAAAGTGTGCAAGGGTGCACGTTATCAAAATATGTGGTGGGTCAAGGAACCTAGAAGAAAGGAGGATTATGCAATCCAATTTTGGTCTACTAGGAAGCACTGCAGGAAACAGCTACACAATTTCCTCGACTATCAGAGGAAGTTGCAACAAAGTATCAAAGGATCATTCGGTTTTCAATGATTCCACACACCATACACGTACAAGAACTGTGCGACCTAGACAGGAAATGGTTTTCGATGCCTTACAAGTTGTCTGATGAAGAATAAGAGGTGATGATTAATGATTGGCCTACATCCTTGTGAAAACCAGTCAGCTGGGAAGAAGTATTGACGGGTCCACTAGCAGATGTACCTGATGATCCTATGTGGAAACATGACTTGCTAAGTCACCATGAATCTGATGAGGAATCATTGCCAACGACACCCACTGACCCGGAAGAAGAGCACATATTCAATGAAATAAGAAAAAAAGGTGCATGGATCAGGGTGCGAGTAGTAGCACGACGCAAGTAATGGAAGTGCAGTTGAATCGTCTTATGAAGGAGGTCGCAGATGCAACAGATGCGACAGTGAAGGAAATGAAGAGATCAACACAAGACATATTTACAGAGGTAAAAAACAAGCTTTATTATTTGCATGATGTTAAGTTGAAGAGGGCACCAGAATATGCGACTATGCAGGCCTTAATGTCAATCAACACTGAGTCGTGGGTTAGGAATGTCCAAATTCCTCTGACTGTGATTGACGCTGGAAGAGAGGAATAGAACACCCCCCTGCAGTAGTTGAAGGACATATCACTAGATATCAACAAGATGTCTACCCAGGCATTGGTACATATGCAGCGATTTTCCAACCAGTAGATGGAAGACAGGCAGAAAGAACTCAGTGACTGATTCATATGGTCGCAGGAGAAAGAGGAGGAGACACAGAAAAAGGTTAAGGAATCGCGACAAGTAAAGGAGAAGTTGATGAAATAGAAAGCATAGGAGATCAAAGCATTGAAGAAAGAATAGGAATAATCAAGGGCGAGGAGCGTCGAGGAGATTACAGGACTGAAGAAGGAGCAAGACACACTAGTGATTGAGAAAACCCAACTCTTGGTTAATAGTGTGTGGTTGCAAGAGGCACTTTTAGATGCCCATTGGAATGTCTACAAAATCACCACAGAACTAGATGCAATCACAAAACCAAAGCGAATCATCATCGGATTGCAATAGGACAACAATATTTTGAGTGCTCTAATATATCTAGGCACACCCCTTGAAAAAATTCTTGAACGAAAGAATTCCATAGAGGAGGTGACGAAACAACTCGAGGAGATGGAGCAGGACACAAAGAAGATCACTGATGCAAAGACGCAATTTTGGGGCAGCGTTGTCCAAGATGAGTAGTTAGAGGAACTGAACAAGCAGTTGCAAGAGGCAGAGGGACAACTAGCAAAATTAAAGACATCATTGAGAACAATGCCATCGGTTGTGTAGATAACATGGTCTACAAAGATGAAGGAGTTGAAACAATGGGTTGTAAAGGCTTAGGAGCAATAGAGGAAGCACAATGAACAACTAGATGAGTTACAAGAAATTGGAGCACAACTATCTGTGAAGGAAACTGTTGCGCTGCAGGCCGTGCAGGAAAGAAAGAAAGAAGCTGCTAAGAAGATGGTGGAACACTCATTGAAGCAAGATTTGATAGAGAGTCAAAATTTTGTTGAGAAAATACAAGTGCAAGTGAAGGACATCACTCAGTAGTGTGAATACTTCAAACTGAAGATCAAAGAGCACACCATGTCCAAGTGACGTGGCTCGAGGGCGAGCCACAAGATTGTGTTGGGGACCTTTTGGCAGGGGTTTTGGGACAAGTCATCTTCCCGGCATCGTGGATGCAGTGCAAGGTCAAAAGGTACTGTGCAAGTGGAAGATGATGTCAAGGAGAAGAATAGAATATTTTGTGTAAATTTATGTCACCTTTTATAGTTTTGGACCATATTTTGTGGATATTGGTTGTTATTTTATAGAATTAGTTAAGAGTTAGTTAGGAAGTTGTCTAAGTGGACCTTGAATGTAAAGACACAAGCCTATAAATAGAAGTAGAATTGAAAATGTTGGATATACTTGGGAGGGAAATTAAAGAGCACTAGTTGATGTGTGAACTGTTTTGAAGAACCTGCAATTTTTGTATGGAAGTAATATGAGAAGACGGAAGTTGATCTAAATTGTTGTGTTCTTTTATGTCTTACCGTTTTACTATTTTACGCAACTCAATAGTGACTATTAAGTGAATATGTGATGTGGATCTATGATGCGATGTTTCCTTGTTTTAAATGATGTTATCTTGTTGGATCTGTTTGCGCATCAATATTCTTATTGTTATTATGATTGAATAATGCAATATGTCAATGATTAATGATTCTGTTAATGCTTAAGTGAGTAATCAAATCTGTTAATGTCATGCTAAGATGAGTAAATACATGCACATCTACCTCTCCTATTCTACGAAAACTTGGTTCTGTCAGCTCTCCCTTGAACAGATCGGGTGAGACTTCATCTGCTCTATGTTTGTTGTTGGACGGGGTAAAACCTATCTGGGCCAGTGCTCAGGGAGATTGCAGCGAGTTGGGTGTCGACAAAGTGAGAACCCCTGTCGACTGGTATTTGTTTGTTGGGTTTATGTCAACAATGATGATGATGATGACAATGACGAAATCGATGATGATTATGATGGAAATGAAATGAACACCACAACAAAATTCTGTGATTAAAATCCCCTTTTTCTTCCTTTTTTGTGTCTAAACCACTTTTTAATGTATTTTTCTTTATTTTATTGTCTAAGTTGATGCAATTTCTTAGTTTGATGTTATTTTAGGTATTTATTGCTTCATTTTTCTAAACCCAAGACATTTTGCGTCAACCAATGATGGAATCTCTTAGAGTTTCTACCAAGTAAATATGATTGAACTATATTGTAATCAGTAAAGCCATAACTCGAGAACTGGAAATTCAACATTGAACACTTGATGCATGCTAATATATGGTGTAGTCCTATGGAAAAATGCATCATCATCTATTGTATAGATAATTATGTGTAAAACATATTATACATAATTAATATTTTTATGAAAATATTTAAACCTTTTTTTCTAAGAACGCAACCAAATTATGTAGTTGAGTATGTAGTGATGTCCTAAACTTATAAGTAAACTAATAATTGTATTCTACAAACTTCTTTACATTATCCTATTCAAAAAAATTGTGACACTATAGAAATCAAAGGCACCTGAAAAGAAATGTTAAGGGAAACTTATGGTAGATAATCGAAACATATTTGAAACTGAATAGAAAACTTGTAAAATTGTAACAAAAAATGTTGTAGTATATTAAATTAATAAACATAGTAGGACTTCCATGTTTAGTATAATCATATACTAAATGGATTTCCAAAGTCACTCATTAATCTTGACTTCCATTATAAAACATGAAGCCAATTTAGGCTTAATGTTTAGGAAATGAGACCCCTTGTGAATGTGTTTCCCATCATAATTTTTTCCATTTTTATTAAGAAAGGGCCATGTTCCAACTAGAATACGACTCTACAATATATCAATTTATTATAAAGCCATGTTCTTCAATTTGAAACCCTAAAAAATTCTCTAACTCTATAAACAATTTTCTTCTTTTTTAACTTTAAGTAATATATATAAAGAAGATGAAGTGTATTCCAAGAATAGGGAAATAGGCCAGTTAGCCTCCCTGATTGAAAGAGGAAGCCTAGTTAACCTCCCTGATTGAAGGTGAAGGCTTAGTTGGCCTCCTTGATTTAAGAAAGGCATGGGTGTGCTCATGTTGATGTCATAGTGTGCTCATCTGATGCCAAGTAAGTCAATTAAACTTAGGATAGTGAGTAAATAGGCCAAAGTTGACTAAATAAGTGTGCATGTTGGGTAAATGACTCCAACACTCCCCCTTAAGCTATACTCAAGAGGAGTAAAAATAAAATGCATGAAATGCTAGGTCTTCGGCAACAAACGCCATAGGTTAAACTGCACAATAATGTAACTCAAACAATGCTCAAAAATAAATCTAAGTGAGGAAAGAGGGAAAACACAGTGGGAAAACCCCCCCCTCAATATGAACACTAGAAAAGTAATATGATCACCCTGATAAACTCACCCCCAACAGTAAACAGAGGTAAGTGAAATTATTCTCTGAAAATCTCTTGGTGAAGATGCTTGCAACCTGCTCATCAGTAGGGAAGTACTACAAAACAATGGTCCTATCATGCACCAACTCTCTGATGTAGTGAATGTGTATCTCTACATGTTTCATCCTCTTCCTGGTAATTTGATCTATGGAGATCTAATATCAATTTGATTGTTACAAAATATGACATTAGAAAAAGCACTACCAAAATCAAACTCTGAAAGAATTCCTTGCAACCAAACAACTTGGATGCAAGCATTCACTGCTCCTCTGTACTCAGCCTTTGCTGAAGACAATGCAATGGAAACCTGCTTTTTGCTAGACCAAGAAATGGATCCACCACCAAACATGAATACATACCCAGAAGTAGACTTCCCATCAATAGAATTTCCTTCCCAATCTGAATCTGTGTAACCCACCATCTCTAGCTCAGAGTCTATAGCATAGTGAATGTCGTAGGTCTTGGTGCCCTGAATATACTAGAGGATCCTGTTGGATGCCTTCCAATGAATATCATGAGGCTGCTGCATGTATCTTTATACATAATTCACAGCATAACATATATCATGCTGAGAATATGTCAATTAAAGAAAGCTACCAATCAGTTGGCGGTAGATTGTGCAATCCATGGGTGGAGTGCTTTTTGCTTCTTCAAGGTTGATCCCTGAGAAGAAAGGGAATGGAGAAGCCTTAAATTCAGCCATGTTAAACTTAGTTAACAGGTATGATATGTATTTATACTGAGTGACAATTATCCCATCAAAATTTTGTGCAATTTCAAGCCCCAGAAATTGCTTCAAGAGCCCCAAATCGCTCATCTCAAACGCATCATGGAGGGCAGTTTTTATGAATGAAATGGAAGCAAGTGTGCTACCAGTAATCAAGAGATCATAAAAATATAAAACAATGATAAGAAAATGACCATGATTCTTCTTTAGATAAACATTCGGATCAGATTTACACCTTTGAAATTTTTATGAAAGAAGGTATCCATCTTGGAATACCATGATCTTGGGGCATGTTTTAGCCCATATAATGACTTCTTTAGTTTGAAAAAAAAAGATGGATCTAAAATGTAGCCCTTGGGATGCTCATGTATATCTCCTCATGAATATATCCATGTATAAAGGCACTCTTAACATGCATATGATGCACTTCTCAGTGCTTGGATGTCGCAATTGCCAAAACTAGCCGGATGGAGTCCATTTTCAACCGGTGCAAAGGTCTCATGGTAGTCCACTCCTTGGACCTGGGAGAACCATTTTTCTACAAGCCTTGACTTATATTTTCAATTTGTTCCATCATCAATAATATTTGTCCAAAACACCCACTTGCATTGAACTAATTTCCTCCTAGGTGGAAGAGTAACTAGCTCCCTAGTAGCATTTTTTCGAAGATAATTAAACTCTTTGTCCATGGCAGATTGCCATCACGGATATTTTTGAGCATGGTAGTAAGAATTAGGATCTAAAATTATCATTAAATAACAAGTTTCGGACAGCAAGGCATCATGACAATAGATCGCAATACCTTCTCTTTGGAAATCAGACCGGGTTCTTCTTGGATCATCCGGATTTCCAATGTTTTCACCGACGGAAGTAAGTGTTTGCTTGGGCCAAGTTGGGAGATGTGTTTGTACTTCAGAATATGATTATGAAACTTATTTTTCTGTTCCCTGATATCAGATATCAGAGCCACAAAATCAGAGTCATCACTCTCAATTTCACCATCCAAATATTCAGCAGAATAGGAAGGAAAATCAACAGTTTTCTCTTTCACTAGTTCTACCTCTTGAAAAGGCTCATCGAACCAGACACTTCTTTCAATGAAAATTTCTTTTGTTCTGATATTCATCAACTTGAATCCTTTAGAATATTTTGGATATCCAATAAACAGACATCCAATACTTTGCAGGTGCAAATATTTCCTCTTATTATGCATAATTCGGGCCCATGCAGTGGACCCAAACACCCTGAAATTTGACACATCCTGCTTGTGTCCAAAGTAGGATTTGAAATGGGTCTTCTCTATCATGGATGAGTGAGGCACTCTGTTTTGAATGTATGCAGCAAAATTCATGGCCTCAATCCATAAATTTTCAGCCAAGATCTTGGATTCCATCATGCATGTGGTCAACTCCTTAAGAGAGCGGTTCTTTCTCTTTGCTACACCGTTCTGCTGGGGAGTGTAGGGAATGAAATGCCACTGTTGGAACATAGTTGCAACAAATCATTAATGAAATATTCCCCTACTTTATTAGATCTCAAGGATTTGATCTTTTTCTCAGATGCATTCTCAAGCAGTGCTTTCAATTTAGTGAATTTTTCTAAGACTTTTGACTTTTTCTTCATGAAGAAGACCCATGTATATTTAGAAAAATAATCTATGAAGGTGAGAACATACTGAGATCTATTCAAGGATGTGGTGGGAATTGGTCCGTTGATATCAGAATGAATCATTCCCAAACTTTATGATGCTCGACTTGCCTTCCCCCGATCAAACTTATGCTCAGGATGCTTGCCCAAAATATAGCCTTTGCAAATTCTGGTGGTAGCTTTGATGACCGGGAGGCCTTCAACCATGGAATTTTTCTGTAATTTCTACAGGTATTTGAATTTTATATGACCGAATATCTCATTCCATAGTCTACTGACCTCATTTCCATGAGTCAGAAGAGCTGTGGGCTTTGCATCTTCCACAAAATCGGAAAACGCATAGGCTTTTGCATGATGATTTGCATATCCTTAAGTTCCACAAGTTTCCCTGATGAAAGTTGAGTAATTTCTACATCATCTAGGATGAAGGATGCTCTCTTGGGAACTCTAGTATGGGTCATTTGATAGACACTCAGGAGGTTTGAGGCAACATATAGTACATACAGAACATTGGAAAAATAAACATGCTCAAGATTTATTGTACCTTGTCCTTTTGAAATGATGGTAGAGTCATATCCCATGTGGATGGGAATGATTTTTCCAGTGTCAAGAGAAGAGAAGGATTCCATGCTTTCCATCCCTTGATTCGAATCTCCAGAGTCTATGATGAGATATTTGGACTTCGAGGTGCTTTCCATGAGATCATGTCCCCTTTCTTGCGGGTATTCCTGATCTTGATTGTCTTTCCTTCAAAATATTTCTAGAATATTGATGTTATTTCTCTTGAGGATAGAAGTAGCTTCATCAAATTTATTTTTCATGTAGGCATGTTCAGGGTGGAATCCCTTCCCGTAGTATGAACACTTGACTTTCTCTTTCCCATGGTTTCCTTTGTTCTTGTGTTTCTTCAAGCCGGAAGGCTCTTCATGCTACTGATTTTGAACTTTAGGCTTTGGAGCTTCGAATTTAGTGTTTGCATTCTTCTACTACTTTCCTTTACCCTTCGGATCCTTGGGACCTGAGGAAACAAGGGCTTGCTCACAGGAGGATATAATGATCGCCATATGGATAAGCTCATCATCCTCTTCTATTAGGGACTCAATGAAGGCATTGAGTGTAGGAATCTTCCATCCTGGCGTTGTGAGCTTCCCATCACAGAAAGTAGAAACAAATACTGAATAGTCGGCTCCAAGATTTGAGATAATTGCAAGGATGAGCTAATCATCCTCCTTATTCACCTCACATTGCTTCAATAGAAGGACTAGATGCTTGAATTTTGTGAAAAAGTCATTTAGGGTCTCGAAATTGCTAGGTTGAAGGGACATCAACTCGTTTTCAAGTTGATAAACCGTCAAATCATTTTGTTTTCCATATAGGGAGGCAAGGTGATCCTAAATCTCTTTTGGAGTCTTCAATCCTGAGAGCTGGAATAGAAGATCCTTGGAGATAGAGAGACACAAGAAACCGTAGGCTTCATCCATCTTGTTCCAAAATCTAGCCTTGTCCAGAACATGATTAGACTCTTCTTCTGTATCCATAGTGACCCGGTAGAGTCCTCTGGAATGTAGCTAGATATCCATGTCTCATTTCCAATGGTGATAGTTGAAAGGATTCAAAATATCTATGGAATAATCCATATTAAATTGTTGTATTGAATGCAGTGAACCTGTAAAAACCTGCAATCAACACAAAAGGTCACCGTAAGCTCGAACAACCTGCATATTTCAGGTTTCATCACACCCAACATAATTGATCAAGCAAGCTTGATCGACAAATCCTTTACTTAGGGTATTAAGTGGTAAACCTTCGGCTTCTGGTGCACTACTGGAATTTGAGCTTTCGCTCAATTTTCATGCCAAATCCGACAAAAATCATGTTCTCATGAAGAATGAGCTTCGTCCCGCCATGAGCTCTGATACCATATTAATTATTTCCCAGTAATCTAGGGACTAAACACAGTCTTAGAAGTGATTCAATACAAATTAGACATCAAATGGTGTAACGGTACTAGAATAAGGAGGTAATTCAGATTGCATGGATGGGTGTAGGTTAACTAAATGTCAACCACAATTGACACACTTAGTTAACCACTGATCTAATCCATAACTAAGACTCAGACTAAGTCCTAACTGAATTGGAGTGCAATAGATGACCGAGTCTAACTGAAAGTGACTCGTCACATGTAACTGCATGTCCAACTCAAGGAGGTAGTGCATCCATAACTCCAAGTATCTCTAATGGAGTTAACTGAAGTGACACTTGTCATCAAAAGTGGTTTTAGGCACCAGTGTTGACTCTAGTTTATAAATCTTGGCCAAAAATAGACAAATAATAGATGGACGCTCCTTCACAACTCAACTTAACTGATTGTTATGGGAAAAAACAATCAATTAACAATTAGGTGCACTTATGAAACTCAGTTCACCCCAGAATTGCTCCCTGATTGAAGGAGGAAGCCCAGTTAGCCTCCCTTATTGAAGGAGGAAGCCCAGTTAACCTCCCTGATTGAAGGAATTAGAGGAATTTTGAGGTATAAAATGGGCCTCCTAAGGAAAATAATAAAATAATATTTATTTATTTTGGAGGAAAAAAGAAAAAAAATCCTTTTTGTGTTCGTATTTTCGACATATCTCCCTGTGTTTTTACTCAAATTTCGATCAAGAGAGCTCGTTGGATGCAGAATTTGATTCCACATCCAATGAGTACCCACACTGTATACTTTTGATGGACCCCACTACCCTAAAAACAAGAAATAACTAAAAAAAGGTGATAATGTTGTCTCTCCTGATCGAAATTTGAGTAAAAACACAGGGAGATATGTTGAAAATATGAACAAAAAAAGTAGTTTTTTTATGACAAATATGTCAATTCAACCATTATCGTTGACTCATTTTATTGGAATTCTATTGGTTCTTGATTTCCAACTCACAAGAACTTATTGTTGGCGCTTTTTCTTATAAGGTCCATTTTAGACCCCAAATTTCCTCTAATGTGAAGGCTTAGTTGGCCTCCTTGATTGAAGTAAGGCATGTGCGTGCTCATGTTGATGTCATAGTGTGCTCATTTGATGCTAGGTAAGTCAATTAAACTTAGGATGGTGGGTAAATAGGCCAAAATTGACCAAATAAGTGTGCATGTTAGGTAAATGACTCCAACACTACCTGGATTCAAGGCTTTCAAGCCCAAGGTTTGAAATGGAACATATGCATTTGTATGTAAAAATTGTCATTTTTAAAGTCTGTAACTATGTTGACCCAATTCCATACGTAATAACTTGATAATCATTATTTTGTATGCTTGAATGATGCAAAATTTGTTTGAATATCATCATTGTCAAGTAATAACAACTTCTTAAAGGGCGCTAGCTCAACGGTAGAATACCTTCCTAATTATAGCCAGGAGGTTGGTGGTTCGATTCCTACATTCCCTATCATAAATTTGTGACTACAAAAATGACTAAATTCGCATATATACGACTATTAGTAGCTAATTTCCTATATCTTAGTCCTATTTAGATTAGTCATTAATATGTTATCATCTAGTAGTTTATTTAGTCATATGTTTGGTCATTAATTGTTGCAAACAATGACTAAATCCGTGACTAAATCATTGACTATCAGTGACTAAATCATTAACTATCAATGACTAAATCAATGACTAATAAGTCAACCTATTAATGACTAAGTGAAATATGACTAAGTTTGTCAAGCTATAACATAGTGGAAATTAGCTACTATTAGTCACTGACTCAAAAATAGTCGTTTATAGCCTGATTTTAGTAATTTTTTTAGTCATTAATTTCTCATTTTGTACTAGTGAACATAATAGTTTACAATCTTTTACTTTCCATTCATTCACCACATGAAAATAAAAGTGGGAGCACATTAAAATTAAAATTAGTTGAGTATGACAAACTCGCGTTTAAATCCTTTGCTAGTGTGAAATATTTAAAAAAAAAGATTTATGTAATTACAGCTAGATAGAAATTATAAAAAAATGAGATTATAATTATCTTAATCTTAGTTCAAGCTACTTAAAAGGTTTACTACTACACTTCTACATTAGTTATTATTATTTGTATTTATGTTTTCTAAGTACTATAAAGATAGTTCTATATTATCATAATTTTATAATCCAAATTTATAGGAATCCTATAGTCTACCTTGTGTGTCCTTCAACCTATACTTGTACCATCATAATTTTTCTTTCCATTTTTGTTCTTCTGCAAGTATAATGAAAAAAACCTTTCCCTAATTTTGTTGATTACTTGTTGGTGACTTTCCTTATTGATGGTGCCTAAATAAGAAAGATCATCTTATTTCATTCAACCGAATATATCCAATTTTAATTGCATAAAGACATATGTATTGATGAGCACGTCATCTGGTATGGAATTAACAATATGCTCTGCCTCTAAATTGGTAGGCAATCATATTTAACCTATATTTGTTAAAGATAGTTTGGTAAGATAGTAGGAAGGACTTTGTGCTAATATTTTCACGTGTGAAGGAGATTCAAGGAGCTGCAAGAACAACCATCAAGGACCTCCATCAAACTTCAAGGCTAGAAGAGGTATTCTCCTCTCTTCCCCGCCTTCTCAAACTACATGAAAGAAAGTTTAAGATATTTGGATTATTGTCATAATTGATTTGTTTTCTATCGATTAGGATTCACCTAGCCCATAGAAATAGGAGAGTAGGATATATCTTTAGTTGTAGAATAATTGACTAACAATAGAAACTTTTAAATAGTTCTTCAAAAGTCTTTGGAGGTGTACTTAATTACCAATCATTTATAGCCTACTCAAACACCACGTGGCATTACTCTAATTGATGTTTGAAAATTGTCACCAAATGCATATTTTCTTGAACTTGCAGAAATTAAAAATTTTTGTCCCCTTTGAAAACTTGTTAGGACACATTGTTTTCCATGATGAAATGTTGGTATATCCCACAGATATTGTTGTTACAACAAAGATCGAGAAAGCGAATCCAAAACTTAATGAGCTGGAACACTTGAAGCACCTACAGGAAAGGAATCAAAGGGATATCGAGAAGTACATGAAAGGAAATCCAAATAAATTAGAGACTTGTACACATAGCCTATAAAGCTACAGATCTTCAACATGGATGCATAAGGTAAACCAAAAATAGCAACCATATGAGACTATTGGGATGAGTCTATGGTATCCAAATTGATATCTCTTCTGGAAGAATATGAAGATTTTTTTGGTAGATTTGTACAAAACTCAAAGGAATCTAGGGTGAGTTGGGAAAGATGAAGATTATGTTGAGACCTGATGCGAAACTGGTGAATAATTTCCCATACAAGTTGAACCCTAGAGTGAAGAAAAAGTGAACATGGAAATAAATCAAATGTTTAACGTTGTCTTGGATTTTTTGTAGTCGAATATGACCATCATGATTCAAAGAAACAGGGACACCAAGGATATCGAAGTTTATGTTGAATATCAAATCTTTAATTTTGCATGTGTTCATGACCCATTTTGACACCCTTCAATGATGAAATCTTCGATCAAGTAGATGAAAATGAGGCATACCCTTTTGCATATGGGTTCTCAAGATATCACCAAGTTTGAATCATGGAGTAAGATAAGAAGAATAACACGTTTAAAAATGAATGGGGATCATTTTCTTATAATGTTATGTCTTTTGGATTGAAGAATGCACCTACAGTCTTTTCAAGGACTGTGATAGTAGCTTTCAAATAATTTCTTCATAAATATTTGGAAGTGTGACTAGATCATTTATAGCCTACTCAAATACCATATGGTTTTACCTTGATTGATGTTGGATTTTTGTCTGTAGATGCATATTTTCTTGAACTTGTAGAAATACATTTTCTACATCCCCTTTGGATACTTGTTAGAACACATTGTTTGTAATGATGAAGTCTTAGTAGATCCTGCAACCATTGTTGTTATTGTAAATCTTATGGCCCCTACTTTGTGAAGAAACTTCAAATAAATTTGGGTCATATAGGCTATTGCATATGGTTTATCTGAAACTACGCTTCTATTACAACCCCTTTAGAACAATTATTGAAGAAGGATGAAGCATTCAATTGGATCGTAAATTTTAAAAAAGGATTTTTCAATACTAAAATAAAAAATTGTCAACGACCACATAATTACATTTCTTGACTGGGTAAAATAATTTCATGTACACATTGATTCATCTCACATTTCCCATGTCACCATGTTATATAAACCAAGGGAAGGAGACATTGAACATCCTATCTACTTTTCTACAAAGAAATTATTTCAAGATTAGCATAACTACATGACTATGGAAAGAAAAGGATAACTAAAAATTATGTATGCCTTGCAAAATTTCAACCACTACTTGCTGGGAGGACACTTCAAGTTTTTTACAAATCATTTATCCCTCAAGTACCTAGTGAAAAAACACATGTTATAAGGATGGATTTGAATGGATTCTCTTATTTCAGGAAATTTGTTTTGATGTAATTGTCAAGATAGGAAATTACAATCATGGGCCTAATCAACTATTGAGATTGGAAAATAGTAAGCTAAAGGACTGGTTGATTATTAGCTACCATGTGCATCCTTGTTCAAGAATGAGTCCATTCCATATAACTTATAATATATTGTGTTGTTTCTGACAACTGCGAAAGAACTACATGAATTTATCACTTCTCAAAAACATCTCTTAGTTGTATGATTTACAAAATACCAATTGATTGTGGCATAAATATACAAATTGGGCACAAATGGGATTTTACACCACTACATCTTGGATCATGAAAGACATGATATCTTATTTGAACACCACACTAGTGTCACGGGTGATCATGTTGGTAGAAAAGAGACTAGAAGTAATATTGTTGAAGATATATTATGGTGTACAACGGTTTTTGAATATTCTAAATATTACTCCAAATCATGTGACATTTTCCAATGAGTTGGTAATAATTCTCAATGGGATGAGTCACCACTCCACCTTGCATATGCATTATATCCATTTGAAAACTCGGCAGTTGATTTCATTAGCCCCATCGACCCTCCTGCAAAACACTCAAAATACTACTATATCATATCGCAATAGAATATCTAATGAAATGTTCTAAAGAAGCACCAATACATGATGTCTATGTAGAGACAACATGGGATAAGCCAAAACATTTTTTCACTTTGCACTAGCTTAGTACACTATTCCAAATTCCTTCTTTCCTGTCACTTTAATGGGATGATAATGAGGAAGAAATCTCCCCATCCCCACCTGGTATATCTTGCGATATTAGATGGGGACCTCTATCCTTATATGATCTTGAATTTCTATATGTTACCCAAAAATAACAACCTAGGGGGACTTTCGCACCTCATTAATGATCCAATACAAACCCCAATCATTCGATACCTGGATGTCCCAATACGAAGCTATGTGAAAAAAAATTGATCATCTCATCAAAGTGGATTCCTATACAACCCTTCCCATACAAAATCCCTAATGACTATATGGGAAAAAATGCAAATACAAAAGCTGTGAATGATACAATTTCATAGGCTACACCAAGTTCAGTGAAAATACAACCGAAGAGCCCAATGTTTTTTACTTGGATCAGAGATAACCCTGGTTCTCATGCAGAGTGTCAATTCTTATCCCCCTTAATGCTATGGAAAAAAATACATCTTCACTTATTCCGTAAGGAAGCTGGTCTCTTTTTCAAAAAGAGATTAACAATGTTTCGATCATGATGACACTAATAAAGGTCTTACAAGGACTGAATATTTTGAAGGCCAAGTTGTACCAGGTGGAATTGATCACTATAACGACACAACCATGAGTTGAGAAGCATTACCTGAAAGTAATGTAAAAAGAAACTATTGGGTATATAGGATGCACTACAAGTCTTCTTGATACAAAAGTTAATGTTAGAAAAACATGATGAAAAAATAATAACATAAAACAAGATGCATAAATAAAACACATAAACACAATACAAGATAGAAACAAATATACATGGTTCACCCAATATAGGCTATGTCCACACAAAATTTGCAAGCCCTTCATTTTATATCATCCAACAAAATGAAGGATCCATACAACCTGCATCACATATGCTTTAACTTCCTCTTCACTCTCTCACAGTATCGTATTTCACAATACAATAGATGATCGCAATATAGTTCCTAATACAAAAGATGGTTTCCTTATAGGGATAAAATTCCTAACATAACTTCTACCATCATATCTGAGATCTAATGAACAGTTCAGATTGACTACAAAATTACAACATTTTCTAAGGAAAAAAGTTTCTTTCGGGGGCGCTGCCTCTGTACCCCTAGACCCCCTATTGGTGGGTGTATAAATTCCACCTACAAAGCATATAAAATTTGGGTATAAACATAGTTGAACAATAATATATCTAAATCAAGATGATAATCAATTTCCAAAACCAATAGTTAAATGACTTCTACCCAACAAAGATATTAACAAGAAAACATATTAGATTTTGTCTTAGTCTTTGGATTCTTCATTTGAAGTGGTACCAAAGAATATGTGCAAGATTCAAGAATGTGATAAAGTGGAATCAAAGGAGATTCAACACTGGTGGTCAAGGCATGTGGGTTCCTTCATTTTTGGAAAGGACCATAGACACAAAAGGTTGTATAAAATAAGGCAGAGGCTATTGGAAATAATAAACAACCATGAATTTTTTGGGTCGACCTTGATGACTATATAAATAAAAAAAGGGTTGAAAGCGAGAGGTTATGCATAAGCAATGGAAATAAAGTAGTTGACAAACGAATGATTAGAATATTAGAGTTATGGAGAGAGTTATGGATAAATCTAAGTTTTGGGCTATGTAATTGGGTCATGGTTTTGTGGGTTTTGATGATGTATTTAGATCCATACATGTTATTCCATGAATTATTAATCGAGGATATAGAAGTGCATGAATGAATTGTATCAGAATTCTACTATTGAATATTATTGGGATCCTTAATTTTTTTTGTATGCGATGCATGATACTTTATATTCTTTTCTTTATATATGTTGCATAACTTTGCTTTATGTATGGTTAAGTATGTATGATAAATTTATATTGTAGTATTGTGAATGAATGGAACAATCCTTGGTTCATGCTTATAGTTAACCCTCCTTGTCACAAACAAGTTTAGGTTGTTCTTCAAGTGACGCCTTCTCCTTTGGGGGATTGAAAATCCCATCACACTTGACTACAAGGACCCCCATTTATTGGACCCTACACTATAACCTTGATCTCCATTTCGCACCAACACCCATTCCATTAGAATGAAGGCACACGCCCTTGAGACACTCATTTCCTCCATTTTATTATAGCATTCTTTATTATTTTTCAGGATTTCGATCAACATGAAAAAACAAAAAAAACAAAAATGGGAAAAGAGAATCTATTTTTATTCCATAATCAAAGTGAAATCACAATAGTCAATCCTTGTCACTCTTAAACAAAACAAATGTTCGCATCAATTACAATCAGTTATGTTTATACCATTTTCCTTAAGAAGTTGTACCATGATTATGATTTTTTCTCCTATAATTGGTTATCCTTCTAGAAACTATGGAGCATTCATCAATGCATCAGGTATTCATGGATTTCATTGGTATTTCATTTCTTAAATCTTATGTTTCCTAGGTCCATTATGTGTCATGTTGTATGTTCTTGTTTAGTTAGTGAAATATCATGCAATGAACTTTTTGTCTTCTTATAACAAAGCTTCAAGAAATTATTTTTCACATTAATATTAACAGTACCAATAGATTCCATCCAAGGGTATCCCAAAACAACATTCACACAATTCATTTCAATAGCATAAAACACTAATTGCAACCGGTAATTTTCCATGGTAATCTTCATATTATTAAAAAAATGAACATTTTCACCCTCAACATGTGTGTTTTGAATATGACTTTCCATAACTTGCAATCTTTTAACTCAATGCAATCTTTGAAGTTTTTCATCTTGTCATGATTAAGAAAATAGCACAGTCTAGTGATGTATTCTTTTAAACTATTGGGAAACAATATCTCCAATTCTCTTGCTAGAATATTTGTTTATAACTTCATACTCTTCAATACTAGGACCATCATATTTTCCTATAAAACACTACATTATTTCCATTACTCCAACAATAGAAATATAGTTTTCAACAAAATCACTTTCTTTTGATGTGGAAAATTTAAAATTACCATAAATCCATGATATATTTCTTAGAATCTCTAGTATTTCCACTATTATGAAATTCCATAGTCATTCTCCAATGACTAGAGTTGGTTTGACTAAAATTTGGTCACGCTATCAAAAGATATCATCTCTACAATGTGTGAAGCCACCATGGAAAACCATAAAAAAAGTTGCAGTGATAAATTTACTTATCGAAATCCAATTTGGACAGTCTGTTTTTGAAATTCGGTGTCTTTACAAGAGGAACTCAAGTATGAAATTTATTTCTTCATATTCTTTACAAAAAAAATTGGAAAGTGATCTGATTACCACTATCCTCTTTCTTCCTTAAAAACTATACAAAAAAGACTTCCAAATGTTTGGCCCAAGAATGTGTTATGATACCACATGTTGTGATCTGAACCTAAATATTGAATTGCAACCAAGATATAGATCCCTTATACTTCGTAATAAACCAAAATACATTCACCATAATAGTAACACCCATATATAGAGAAATACCATCAAGGTAGGGTAACACCATCAATTACTCCTTATGGAGAGAATTACTCCACAAAATATACAAAGTACAATACAATTCATCCTACATATCTCATACAATGATAATAATTTATATTTATGTTTTTTCATTAGTATTCTTAAGGGGAATATGCCAACTACCCTTATTATTATATTATTTCCTCTAACTACCTAGTGGGCCTATTTATTAGTCACCAACTACCAAGTGAACATATTCCATAGTTATGGCCACATTACATACAATATCCCCATGTGTACCTCCCTAGGTACCCCATATGATCCTACCTAGAGACATAACCATTTAAGACAAGATCTTCAAAAAATATCCACAACTATATTGTGAAAAAAATTGGAAGAATGACACCTAAAAGATGTAGAAAAAGATTTTTAAAAATTGAAGAATTTAGGAACCTAGATTTCTAGTTTATATTATTCCAACTATAGATCAACCAACTAGTTTATAGGAAAATATTAACCCAAATTTCCTCAAATTCAAATTTGAGAGGCCCCCAAAGGAAATTTGGGTAAATTCAAGATTGGACAAATCATTCAAAATGACAAGATAACCCACACATACTGTATACCCAAAATATAGGAGAGTCCACAAATAAATTGGCATAAATAATGGCCCTCTTAACCACAAATAAATTGGCATAAATAATGGCTCTTAATAAGTGATTAAATATGGATATAAATTAGGAATTAAGCATTTAACATAGAATAATATTCCCAATTAATGATTAAGACAATTAGGAAATTTTGGTTAAGAATATTTCCAAATAACCCCCCTTTCAATTGGAGATTAACCCACCATCTTAGATATATCTTACGACTATGGTCATATTTCATAAAAATACAAAATAACACATAAAATGGATGGAGAATAGGATATTTCTTTCAAAAACATCAAGGTAGAGGGTCAATAAATGGTATGGTACAAGGATAAATCTCATAGTAAATTGAACACTAGCTCAATACTTTGATTATTGTTATGCATAAACATGGATATAATCCAAACATAACAAACCATCGAAAAAATTATGCATCGACCATCCAAAAACACATAACAACAACTATAATTACTTTAAAAAATTGTCACGAGTGGGTGATCCATGCTCTTAAAAATACCAATGAAGGAGGAATATTTAATTTTATAAATGGAACAGTTGCGGTTAATGATTTCTAGGGAAATTATATATGTTAAAAAGAGGTCCCTAATTAAAATAATTGGACTACATAATACAAAGTCTACAAGAATAACTTAATATATATATTAGCTGTAGTAATTTTTGGACTTTGATAATTCCAAATTCATCCGTATTCTACTTTCACAATTACTACCACGGGTGGATACCATTGCAGCATTTGGACAATAATTTTAGCATGTTTGGGCCCAATGGTAACCCTTGGGTAGCATGTAACAATTATATAAACAAACATTGTCCATATTATGCAAAGATCATTCTCAATTAATGATAGTAGAGGTATCCCTTGTTGGCACAAAATTAAGACCAACTGTTTCCTCATGGGCCAACAAAGGCATTGCTATAGTCTACTGTGCTGGAATTTTCAATCCCCCAAAGGGGAAGGTATCACCTAAAGCACAACCAGGACGAGTGTGTGATAGGGATTGGTTAACTATAAGGATACAATTATGAAATTTTTTATCAATCATATTCCAATAGTATTCATCTCATGATATCATGCCATCATTCATCTCATAATTCATAACATTATTCATCTCATAATATCACAACATTAACATATATATTACTCATAGAAAATAAAGAATAAGAACATAATAGAAAGATAGATTTTGTTAGCACCATTTTAGTTTTGCTGCAGTAAACCTCATTGCTTGAAAATTATAAGTTTCTCTTGAGGATCAAATGGTTTTCAAACATTCCTCATTAGAACAATTTATAAAAATTCCGAGGTGGTGCGAGCGCAAGGTTAGAAGCTTTGAGCAAAAGGAAAATAATTTTATGAATTAAAGAATTTTGGGTTTTAATGTAAATTTGGCGGGGATTTTACAAAAAATTTGGCACAAGACCACTCAACATACACACCAAGCAAATCTTTCCACCAAAGTCCAAGCGTCGAGCTCTCCAAGACTAATACACACATTATTCCTTGGTATAATTTGAAATGATTGGTGTTTATAAACAGTTTACAGGTAAGTGTTCCCTTGCATGTAGGATAATTCTCTCATCAAAAGGAAGCAAAATATAAAGCATGAGAATTATTTCCATCAACGCATATTGGTGGAGAGAATATAATTAGTTATATGTGGAGATTAATTAAAGTAAAATTTCTGCAATAAATTGAAGAAATTAGCACTAAATAATATTTTCATTTCTGAAGACGGAGAAATTGGTAATGTCATTAGTTGAAGATGAAAAGTCTGGTATTCCTTTGAATGCACCGAATAATTCATGCACTTCCAGTTTGAGTGGTTTGTACAAATCTAATGCTTGGCATACCGAGAAACGAGATGAAGGAGGTTGACTTTTTTATGCTGATTGAGATTGATTATATTTTAGCATGTGCACAGAATAAGCAGCTCTATCTGGCATGCAATGACCAGCAATTACAATTGAATTTAAGAAGTTTGTTAATGCATACATTTGCTGGACACAAGATAACATCTACAGGAAAATTTTGTAGCAAGTTTTGATTCAAATTGAAATTTAGAGAGAAAATGTTTTTAAAATATAACGAATATCTCCATCATAATTTTCTAGAGCGACAATGCGAGCACTCTATGTTATCTACTAAAGGTTTATGTTTAAAATTCTGCAAATCAACTGGGGTCAACGGTTCAGACAAATTCTTGAAATCATCCATCGGGTCACATTTATTCAGCTACAGGAACAAGCATGGGTTAATTAAAATCTCAGAATTGCGAAATGATGTTAAACAATGGATGGGATGGACAGTCAAACCAGTAGGTGGAAGAGATCTATGGCTCAGGTCAATTCATGATGTGAAGTTGCAAGGAAAAATTACATTTTCCAACTTGCGAAATCATTTAAATACGGCATGTTTCAATGGTGGTGATTTGACATGGAAAGAAATCCACGAAGAAGGTTAATTTCGAAAATACAACTTGCAAGGTGGAAGTGGGTTTTGATATCAGTGAAATTTTAAGTGGTGAACAGCTTGAGACACGTGCTTCCATCGGCGTGGTTTGGAAAATTGATCAACAACTCAAAATAATTCCGCTGGGTGAATGTGAAGGGAGGTTGTTCTAAAATGTTATGACCATAAAAGTGAAAAAATGAGGGACATTTATGCAGTTGGAAAACCAATGCTCACAAACATTGTACTGATTGTGGATCAAATCATCTCAATTCATAATTAAAGCAGCCAAGCATGGTTGTTTTTTTATGGAAAATGGTTGTTTTGGTCATTATTTTAAATCAATTTTTCCTGCCGAACCAAGATGATTTTTCAGAAACTGAGAAAGGTTTTTCTTCATAACACACCTATATACAATAACCTCTCTCAGTGTTTATCCAGGTGCTGTGGATTGAAAGAACCGAAGTCATATTCAGAGAGCAAATTTCCATATTTTTAAAGGACTATTTTAGTTAGTTGTTTCAATCAATTGTTTCTGGAAAACCAGAAAGAATTTTCCAAAATTGAATGAGGTTTCTATTAAGAACAGGATCATGTTCAATAAAATCTCTCATTTTTTACCCAGGTATTATGGGTTAGGAGAAACAAAGTGATTTTTACATGCTATGTTTTAGGGTTTCCAAAGGACTGTTTCAGACATCACGTTAAAAGATTTTTTTCAGCCAAATGGAGTTCAATTTCAAGAAACTGAGAGAGGTATTTCTTTATAACATTCCTATATACAAATAACTCCTTCATATTTTACATAGGTATCACAGGTAGGAAGAATTTAAAATATCTTCACAAGGTAATTTCCAGAAATTTACAGGTTTACTGTCTGAGTCATCAGTTTCAAAATCAGATCTTGAGGAGCTGGAGTAGAATCAGAGGAAATTAAGACATGGGTTTTGTTGGGAAGATGTCTAGTTACAAAAACCTCTTTCAGGTGTTACACAAATATCACCATCTGGGATATGCAGGAGGGGATTTAAGCCTATTTTTCTAGTAGTCCGCATTTTATTTTTGTCTTATGTGAATCGTGGTGTGTAGGCCACGTTTGAAGTTTGTTAGAAGATGTTCTCCAGTTTGTAACAAATTTTGATTCCCGAATGTCAGTTTTGGAAGTCCAAATGCTATAAATATACCTCTTGAAGAAGGAGAATGGGTTGAAACCATTGTAATTTTACTATGTGTGTTTTTCAAGAGAATTTTAATATAATTGCAGAGCCGAGATCGGCATTTTCCTACAGTGATTCATGTGTCATTTGCACTTATAGTATGTTATTTCCTTTATTATGTGAATTCTTTTTCCAGTTTAGCTCTCCCATTTTGTTTTCTTTCATATCTGAAACTTAGGGTATAACAATTCAGAATTCATATTTGCTATGCTCCATTTGTTGTTTCAGGTATTCACCAAATTTTTCTTCTCAACTTGATACAGAATTAATTTTTTACAATGATCTATGTTGATGGTCTGTTCATGTTCCTCCTTTCCACCATACAATTATGAATCGACTGTGATCGAGTGGCTACCTTGCCCCTGTGTTGAAATCACTTGCATTAAGTTCTGATTATTCCTATTATATATCTTGACTCCATCACCCAATGGTGTTGTGTTTTGTTTCAACCAATTTTACAAACAATTTATAGTTTTATTTGTATATATATCTGGCACTATTAACATTTGGTGATAGATCCCTCTCGGAAGAGCAGAAGGCCAGTTCTCTCTTTGAAAGTGGTTTTGCTGTTACTTGGGAGCGAGCCTTCCGCAACCTTTGTCTCAATTCCAGGCGGCTAACAGATTCAACATAAAAACTTGAGGGGCCCAAAGAACATTCTTCATTATAACATATAAAATTCATTACACCGTGTCTCTATGGCCTTATAATCACAGTGGAATTACCCATCACGGCATAAGCAAAACATATAAACAAAACAGAACTACCAAAAACCCAAATATAGTATCCTCTGTTGTGGATTTGTATGGATCTCTCCTCTGTTTCTCTACTTATTTTCTTGATCATTAACATGTATTGATTTAGTATCTCTGTTCTTATTTCCTTCCACTTAATTTTGTACTTATGGGGGTTGGTCTAAAATGGTTTCGGTCGTTAGAAACTTTTCCACAACTCTTTCTCCTTTAACCCACGTTTCCTTTTGTGATGTTCTGAAAAATCAAGGAGCTAATAAGAACTGAACATAAGTATTCAATTACCCTAAATTCAACTTTGTGGTGTTTCTAATCCTGCACATCCTATTCTACCATCTCCTCAAATGAAGGAGCCAACTCTATTATTGAACAACATTGGTGTACAATTTCGGGTTCTAATCAACATTGGTTTTTAGTGTGTGAATAATTGTGGATGAACCTTTTGTAGTACCCTATATGTCCCAAAGTAGATCGCAACTAATTTACTAACATTGGGGCCTACAAATTCATAATTGCTCCAATTTTCATAGGATCTACCATAACTCTATATTTGCAAACAATATTGCCCAAGAAGTTTCCAAAAGTAAAGTAAAAATGCACTTCGACAAGTTTAAAAAAATTCCCGTTTGTATATAATTATCCTACATAATTCGAACGAGTGCAACATGATCTTTGGGAAGCTTGTATCTTATCGAGTCGTTGAGATAGATTTCCAAGAAAATATGAAGGAATTCAAGGAAATTTGTGATCATTATCCTTGACAAATGGGATATTATATTTTTCATTCTGAATGGAATCACATTATAAGTAAATGATTCCCATTCTATAGTGAATGTGGTATTCTTCTTATCTTCTTCAGTAATCCTACCCTTAGGGTATCCTGAAAATGCATCAGTAAATTAGTATGACTCACTTACTACTACTTGATCTAGCACTTCATCACTAAATGGTGTCAGGAATGGATTGTGGACACAAGCAACATTTAGACTACGATAATCAACACTTTCTCTTATTTCCTCTATATTATTTTTTCTATGTATTACAATAAGACGATCCAATTAGATTCATCAACTCAAAAAATCATACATATTCTTAACATGTGATCAATTTTCTTTTTTCACCTTTTGCTTCACTCATCGATTCAGTCTATACGGTCGATACTTAATAAGTTTTTTTGATGGTTTCAACACAATATTTATTTCACCTATGCACATCCTCAAACATTGTTTGTTCATCCCAATAATCCCCAATGGATTCCATCTTCAGTTTGTCTTCAATACCAATGTTGACTTTCTAGAACTTGAGAGGATTCACATAGATTGATTTGATCTCTTCATGTTTTTTCTATCTTATTTCTTGGGATCATTTCAATTACTTGATACACAGGACATGAATATGAGTGTCCCACATTTTACAACTTGTTCTTGAATAATGCTTCTTTAACACCTGATAATGCTTCCATCACCATATCACTAGTTGTAGAAAAATAAAAGTCTTGACATAATTTTGCATGCATCGTCTTCTAGTATCTAGTATGTCATCTTGTTTCTTTGTGTAGGTACCAATATTTTGGAATAGGGTTCATATCATGAAATAATTGGTGAGCCAAAAAATATGGATGTATCCCATCCAACTCCCACTAGTGCTCACATAGGTCAATGTTATCATAGGGATTGGTCTCTCTCATGTATATTTATTTTACCATATTGGCATGCCTAAATGGTTTGAACCTAATCATTAATGCCAACTAACTGGTTTCTTAAGCTCGCATGTCATCTTTGTGTGTCTCCCACCATCTTGTGGGAGTCCATTTGAGTGTTGTATCCAAAATATCCATGCGATATTCCTTTGTGTGTTGGAATATATTAAACCCACTCATAACATAGGATAATATAATTAATCATTATTTGATGAATTGTCCACCCACTAGCTTAATTAGTTGGCATCCACTTGCACCTTAGAGTCAATACATTCCATCTATATCCTAGGAATGATTTATTTCTAATTCTGGGTTGATATTGACCACCTTTTGACCATCCAGAAATAGTATACAACACTTTACAACATATTCTGCTTTATTTTGCTTTTTCTGTTTTTATATGGATAAGGTAAAGCTAGTAAAACTAGGAAACTGGGTGCTTTTGTTTCTAACCCATCCTTCATGACTTTTCCTCCATTTTCTAGGATTAGCATGTTTTTTCCATATCCTTGACAACTCACTCATGCTTTTTCCAACTCATGAGGTCCTTGATATATTTGAGAAGTGCTTTAGCCACCTATGGGGGTTTGCTATATTTTGGTAAGTCAACGTTTTTGAGCTTTATGAGTTGTCTCCATAAAAACACATTTTCCTATGAGGGATGTACTATTTATGTACAGTATTATTCATCATTATTCAATGGAAGGATACACACCAATATTCATCTCTTCATTCATGTGACTCAGTCTCTTTTCTTCTCTATATTTTTCCTATGTATGCTTGTGAGAATTATTAGTAGCAAGATCTATTTCTTGTTCTTCTTCTTAGCATCATTGCTCATAGAATTGATCTATTATTTCTACATGGTAACAGAGAAGCAAGGTTGATCAAGTTCCACGGAGTTGAGGAGTGCTTCTAGTCTCCTATCCTTTTTTGAAGAAGAGCTTGTCTAGCTTACAAGATTTTCTCCTAGTTTGTTTTGCAGGTTGTAGAGAGTTTCTTCTTAAGCACATCAAGTCAGAAATATGGATTATCCTTCATCAATAATTCTTACTCCCTTCAACTACCATGAATGGAAATCCAAAATATCCATTCTATTGCGCAGTAGAAGATTGTACAAAGTTACTCTAGCTTTGGAGAATGAGCCCAATGCTGTGATTGAGAAAGCTAAGTGGAACAATAGGTTGGATGAATCCTATGTATTGCTTTGGCTCTCTATTCCTCCTGATATACTCTTTCATGTAGATGTTTTGACCACTCCAAACCAATTATGGACTCAACTAGAGTCTATCTTTGGAGTTCAAGATGAGCAAAGAGCACATCAATTGGAGATTGAGTTATTCTCACTGAGTCCAAACAATTTCAAATCTCTTGAGGGTTTCTTCACCAAGTTAAAGTCACTTGTTCTAATGCTCAAGAAATGTGCTATTGAGAAATAATATGATAAATTAATCCTTTCCATTCTTTCAAAATTGGGTGATTACTCAGTTTTTGTGTCTACTTTTCATGCTACTAGGCTTGTTGTTCCTAAGTGGAAATTCCTTCTTTAAATTCTTTTCTTGATTCACTAACAAAGGAGAAAGATAAATTGATCCATATGGGTGTCCTTAATTCTCCCAAGAGCAAGTATCATGCTCACTTGGTTCAAGGAAAAAAGAATGTCAAATCAAAAGAAAAGCAAATTCTGAAGAAGCCAAAGTAAAAAATTGAAGATGAAGATTCTTATGAAGATTTAATGAAGAAAGTTAAGAAGACAGGGAGAAAATCCAAGTGTTCTTATTGCAGCAAGGGTTTTCATTCAGAGAATAAGTGTTTCAGGAAGAATATGGACATCATGTCTCATCTTTTTGAGAAGCACAATATCGAAGTTCTAGAAGAACAAAAAAAGCATGTTGATTCCTCAAAACAATGTTAAACTACGCAGTTCCAAGGTGATATAAATTATGCTTTGAGTGCCATATTTATCTCCTTTCCTCATGTCTCTGATATATATTTAGTCTCTGATATATCAGAATCATAAATATCAGATCCTTTCTTTGATGATCATCCTCTCAGTGTAGAAGATTCATCTCCCAAAATTTGTGATTTTTCACTAGATATTGACTTGTCTTTTAGCAGCTCTTCCTCACAAGCTTGTATATTTGATTTAGAAGATTGTTTGCAGGCTGATATGCATGCCATGACACATATCATACCACCATCCATACCACCTACCATATCTCTGAATAATCCTAAGACTATACAAATCCCAAGTTCACTAGTTGATTCCTCATTGGTCTCTTATGCAGTGATATTTATCTTACATAGTTTGAAGTCTTTCCTATCTTTAAGTGGTTGGTTATCCATGTCCTTAGTAATATTTGGACTAATATTAAAAATGTTTGGATCTGTTCTAAACACTTATTGTTCAGATCTTATGCCCATCCATCATTCAGATTTTTACACCTATCAGTTTTTTGAAAGTTGCTCATAATTTTCCTAGTATAGCCCTATATCCTCATGGAGCTACAGAAGCCTTTCGTCCTTTCTGTTCCATATGCTAATAGTTCTGATATATTAGAGTTTTATAAGCCTCATATCAGATCTATACAGGTTCTACATAATATTGGAAGATTGACATGCGATTCACATCATAATTTTGCAGCTATTCAGGGAATTGGGTGTGAAATAAATTGTCTTAATTTTTGTACTCTTTGGGAAGGAGTATGCACAGATCTATTTTCCATTTCATATTATGTTTACAGATCATAGTTTGACAACAGCAAGAAGCATTCATATAATTCTTCTACTTCATCAGATAATGAGATACAATGAGTCTCTCCTCTTCCTTCTTGTAGGTTCTACACTCCAGCACATGATCATGGAGTTCATGATTTCTTCAACAAGTATTCCATCCAGAAGCAGTTCACTGAGCTCATTCAAGTGAAAATAAGGATATGTTGAAGACATATTATTTCAAAATTTTGTGCCTTGTCCTTTCTTGAGGGAGGATTTTACCCATGTGGTTTTTCCTCTTTCCTCACTTTTCTAGACATAATAATTGTTAAAGGGTGGCCATAGCCTTGTTGCTAGGCCCTATATGAATCTATATTTTTTTGTCATACCATCATAAAGTCAGACTTATAGGGGGGTGTTGGAATATATTAAACCCACTCATAACTTAGGATAAAATAATTAATCATCATTTAATTAATTATCCACCCACTAGCTTAATTAGTTGGCATCCACTTGCACCTTAAAGTCAATACATGCCATCTATATCCTAGGAATGATTTATTTCTAATTCTGGGTTGATCTTGACCACCTTTTGACCATCCAGAATTAGTATACAATAGATTCTTCTTTGTTCTTCTTTTTCTTCTCTTCTATGGATAAGGTAAATCTAGTCAAACTAGGAAACTTGGTGCTTTTGTTTCCAACCCATCCTTCATGAATTTTCCTCCATTTTCTAGGATTAGCATTTTTTTCCATCTCCTTGGAAACTCACTCATGCTTTTTCCAGCTCGTGAGGTCCTTGATAGATTTGGGAAGTGCTTTAGCCACCTATAGGGGTTTGCTATATTTTAGTAAGTCAACCTTTTTGAGTTTTATGAGTTGTCTCCATACAACTCAATTTTCCTATGAGGGATGTACTATTTATGTACACTATTATTCATCATTATTCAATGGAAGGATACACACCAATATTCATCTCTTCATTCATGTGATTCAGTCTCTTTTCTTCTCTCTATTTTTCCTGTGTATGCTTGTGAGAATTCTTAGTAGCAATATCTATTTCTTGTGCTTCTTCTTAGAATAATTTCTCATAGCATTGATCTATTATTTCTACACCGTGACTATGTCAATTTTCCTAAGGAATTTTTCTATACTATTAGTTCATTATACCTTGGTGAATCATGTGCTTCTACTCCAATCCAATGAAGTGATTTCATCATGGAACAATGTCTTGATTAGAGGTCATGTCACCCATTTTTTGAGTTTTCCCATGCCTCCTTGGAATCATTTTCAAAGGACTTAATGCTTCTCCAGCTTTCTATTCCCTCTACTTTGGGTTTACATAATCTTCCCTTTTTTTCTGTTGTCAGAGAATATATGTTTTCCAAGACATCTCGTTCCTCATTTTCTTGGATTGGATTTTTGTCTCACAAGCCTTGCTGTGGATCTATAGGTTGTGTTACCTTAATGCAATCAAGGTCATCGTTTAGTTTTTCAAGTCATTTATCCCATAGTTTTCATAAGTCCATCAAATCCCTAGCAATGTTGGGTTCAGAATTTGTTGCACCCATGATCTCTATTATGAACTCCATGCTAGGGCAATAAAAAAAAGACCAGGAGCAAGTTTCAGTGAGACCGCCTGAGAGAGATGTTGGGGACATGCCCTAATCACACCAATGGTGTAGTGGGCCATTGCTCCAAACCCTCCTACACGAACAGAACCATTGCACAGGAAGTTCAATTTTCCAAGTTATACATTATATTTTTCCTTCACAAAAATGAGTGTTAAGAATGTGAGTCACATATATCAATACCTTTTTGAAAATAATCCACAAAAATAGTGTGTCAAATTTATTTTGTAAACTTAATACTCATGATGTCAATTTACATAATGTATTTATTTCAATCATATTCATGTGAGATTAGAAAACAAAGTTAAATTTTTTAATGATGTGACATTATTTTGAGTAGATATTTTATAGTAGTAATATAGGTGCAAATAAAAAAATTACATCGTATATAACCCAATGCTTTTGGTTGAATTTAACATCATATATTTATACCATTTATTTAATATTTCACTTTCAATCTAAAATATATTTATAATTACTTTAATATTATAATATTTAAAAAAATAAATTAACCAACCATGCTAGACAATCTTTTGAATTAAGAATAGAAATATATTAATAAATACACACAATCACCTAAAAAAACTTTTCTAATTTGGGATAATAACTTTATTATTAATAATTCCCTATTGCCTAATTGACAAAGTTCTGGACAATGAGCTGCATTATACATTTGGCTCTCAATCTGAGTGAGCTTTTAAGTGTACATTTATTTGGGTCTCAATCTCAGTGAGCTTTAGAGTGTAGTGAATCAATGAGCAATAGGGAAACCTAATAAAAAATGATAAAATGGTTGTCATTATAAGTATCTTTGTTCAATGAAAAGTGCCCGTGTAAACTGTGTTATACTGCTGAATTTTGACCATGAAGTACTTTTTGTGAATAGATGCAGCTCCTTTTGACCATGAAGTACTTTTTGTGAATAGATGCAGCTCCCTGATGAAAGTTAGCCATCAATTAGGTACACTCTCTGCATAGAAAACAAGTTCTCACAATGAATAAAAGCAGTAATAGAAAAGAGAAAAATAAAGTTGGATACTCAAAGGTTGAAAAATTAGAAATAAAAATAAACAACCAATAACATGAATAATGTGTTAGTGCTAGTGCCCACTGTGTTTACCCTAATAAAAATACAAATGATAATTAAAAAAATATTTGTCAATACATATACAAGTGTTGTTATTATAAGCTTCTTTCTCCAGCAAAAATGAATGGTGGCAAGTGTGCTACACTGCTGAATTTATCCATGTACTTGTTGTGCACAGCTATAAGATTGCCTTTATGTGAATTTTGATGAAAGCCCACCATCAACTTGGCACATTCTCTGAATTGCAGCAAATTCCCAACAGTGGTCATAGAACAGTAAAATAAGTATGCAGTTGGATATTTAAGTTGTAATCTTAAAAAAAAGTCAAAACAGCCAAAGAACATGGGAAATAAAGGCCGAACTCACTGAAGTTGGTCTTCAGTATAAGCAGTCTCTTGCTCCATCGTCCTAGTCCACTGTGGAAACCTTCTAAGGATGCTCTGGCCAGTATATACTGCAGCAGCTGCTAGCAACGATGGTCAACATAACATATTCCACAAGGCACAGTTCTACAAGAAAGCTGGAAACCATCTCCAACTACACAGTAACAGAAGAAGAAGAGTCACATCATAATATCCTTTCACATAGTAGGAAGGCTACAAATACTCTACATGCTGTAGAGTATTAAATGCAAAGGCGGTAGCACTGTCCGCCGTAGGATCCTTTCCAAAGTAAGATCCAACGGCGGACAGTGCCGCCTTCGCATTTATCGCATTTAATGCTCGCATTTATCGCATTTAATGCTCTACAGCAACATGACATATGAGAGTTACATCATAACAGTAACAGAAGAAGAAGAGTCGCATCATAATATCCGTTTACATGGTAGCAACATAACATATGAGAACGTCCCAACATAGGGATAAGCCACGACAGTAAAATAGCGTTGTAAGCATTGACAGTACGTCCCAAACGCAGCCACGACAGTAAAATAGCATTGTAAGCAAGAGTACGTCCCAGAGCAAAACTGCGTGGGATGCTATCACGTTAACCAGAGAATTTGTATCATAAAGCTAGATTTCTGATTGGGAATTCTTTTGGCCCAGGCAATGAATGCCATATAAACATGAATGAGGTGAAGCTTACATACATTCTCATCAGCTTGAGCTGCCTTCAGAAACATATTCAAGAAGACAGAAGGAGTTGAAACATAGATATTAAATTGCAATACCCTGAGCATCGAGCTCTCCTGCAGTCAAGGGGAGTTATTATTGATTAGCCAGTGTAAGAGAAAACATAGCCTTTTCTGGAATTCAAGGAGATGGATTGATAATTTTACACACCATCTGCAAAACATCATTTTCTGTGCAAATACAGTTAGAAATGTTCATAAAATCCTTAAGACAAGGACCGTTGGTCTCCACATATTTGCATGCCACAAGCATGGCAGTTATCCCAACAACCGGCAACACGAATTTTGTTAAATCTCTTTGAGATGAAAGGTATTTGTCTATAAGATTGACGGCTAGGAATAGAGTTTCAGGCACGAGGCCAAGTTTCAAGTGCACCTACAGAAACAGATACAAAATGGCATCAGTACTTGAAATGGAATTCAAATTTTCAGAAAGATAAATATGAGTTTGTCATGGGTAGAATAGAAGACCTCAACAATCCAGTTTACAACAATAGCTCTCATATTGTGATTTATCTTATTTTGATGAGACATGTAATCCGGAGGAACACAGCTAAGGCCCTGCCATGAGTTCCACACTGAGTTAGTTAAAACTACACTCATATAAGAAACATGCCAACCGACATTAAAAACCAATAATATGGACTCCGATTACTAATTCAATGAACATACTTAACATGATTTAAGAGGCCAATAGGACTACTAAATCTATACAATCAACTTATGTTGGATATTCAAGTGGAGAGAGTGACCTCTTTTTCGCGGTAAAATCTAGACATATCCTTCGCCAATAGATTGCCCTCATCGCCTTCGTCAATGTTAGGCATTGGGTCCTCCCCCTCGTCTGTTTCCATTTCAGAACTTTCGTCTATATCCTCCTGCCATGAAATAATAGATTTGGAATTATATCATTCTGTCATGTTATTATAGAAGCCTAGAGGAGTTCAGCCCTATAATTTTCTCTGGAGCCCTCTTCTAGTAATCTCACGGAAGCTATTATAACGAAGGAATAGAAAATCTTAAAACTTAAAATGAGGTATATCAGAAGTAATCATATGCCTGAAGACGCAACTTTTAGAAACACATAAATACATACAATGTAGCTATGCCATTATACATACTTAACTGACCTTGTTCTCAACTATTGAATCCACTGACATGTGGTAATTCTCATCCATCTTCAACAATGCTGCCCGAGACCTCACCTTGTTCTCAACTATTGAATCCACTAACATGGGGTCATTCTCATCAATCTTCAACAATGTTGCCCGAGACCGAGTGATGATTCGTGGAGGGCTGCACACAGAGTCTAGTTTTCGCTTCTTGGCTCCACATTGCGCATGCTCCTCAGCTACTGGGGCAACCTGATTACACAAACAATACACGACAAATGCCAATACAGACCATGATAAACCTGGATTGCCTGTGGAAATAACTCATTGTGAGAAGATTGAAAACGGTCTGACCTGTGGCAAGTCTTGATTTTTTGACAAAGTAGCAACCGATTGCCTGGGACAAAATCAGAAAGAATATTATCTACTCAGGCTGACTGAAAAATATGTAAAGATTTTGTGCCTAGAGCTGAAAAATATGTAAGGATTTTGTGCCTAGAGCCGAAAAATATGTAAGTCCTCACCTTTTGACCGAACGATTGGAGACTGTGATAGAATTCTTACCACCAACAACGACATGGTTCCTGATGGGCAATGGGATCACATCAGGTTTAAAAAGTGAGGAAAGTTTATTCCTTAAAACTAAGTAGATGATGGTTTTAGTATGGGCATACTCTGCTCCTGCTGCTCGTTTACTAATAACGCATTTGGAGGAGAAGGCACCAACAAGATTTCCAATATCTCTCAACGCTCTGCGGTTGCAGTTCTTCTCCATTGTCATTTGCAAATCTGAGTCTTCCTCCCTTCCCTTTCTGACTGCTGGAATTCACACAGATCCACACCCAATACTTACTAGCTATAACATTCACTTTCGCATGCAAGGATTCACATAGATCCACACCCAGTACCTGCTAAAAACATAAGAAAGCCAACTGAGCTCACATGAAATCTCATAAATCAGCTGCAAATATAAGTATCCCAATCTTTCACTATTGCGAACGAGAAGAATCTCAATCTTTCCCGCCCTTGCAAAGTGGGAAAGATCATTTTTAGCTCGAGAAAGCAGGGAGATTAAAGAGTAATAATAAAATTGGTCAAGCTTTCAAGCGGATATATGTCAAGGTAACGGTAACTTTTACAATTTTGTGTTTATTATTTTACTTGTAAGTTTGAAAAAGCTCCATGGTTTCTGTAAGTAGTATTTAAAATTTTGTGTTTATTTTTTATTTGCGTATAAGAAAAGTTAATAATAAACACCCAAAGTATAAGAAAAGTTAATAAAAAACACTCAAAGTAATACTTTTATGAGTATTTTATTAATTAGTTTTTATATTATTTTATTTAATTATATATCAAATGTGGTAAATGCATAAAGTAGTATGGTTTTATGACCATTCTAGTAAAATTATGAAATAAAAATGATTGATTAATAATTTTTATATTATTTATTTCAATTATATAAAAATAAATAAAGATTAAAATTTAGATTAATAATTAATAATGGTAAATAGAATGGATTGATGGGATTTTATTGATAATGACGACCTTATAATCATAATAATATTAATTACTTTAATTTATACATTATAATTTTACGTTTATTTAGGTAGTTCAAAGTGGGATCATAGCTTAGAAAACTAAGTATTTTTATTAACAATATAATTATGACTTTAGTCATAAGAGAGCTTAGGAAAATATCTCTATAGTTTGAGGGTAATTTTCATCACCAACATAATTGATATCTATAAAACATTACAACTTACAAACTATGGACACTTTCATACTCAAAATCATCAATGCCTTTAGCTTTCCTTTTTTATAAGGCGTTTAGGCCACTTTCAATATCTTTTATAGTGAAAATGTTAAGGGTTTGATTATTGATTGAAATATTTTGAAATTTATGCAACTTTTTAAGGTATATGTATCTATCCCTTACCGTAGACTATGATTTTTCTTCAAAACTCTTTTTTTTGTTTACTTTCAGAAAGGTTTAGGATATTTTCATTATCTTTGGTTATGTATTGATTCTTCTTATTTCCTCTAGCTTTTTATATTCTTTTGTTTTTTCTATTTTTATGGATATATCTCCATAGAGTATTATGGTTTTATGACTATTTTCTTAAAATTATGAAAACATTATTGATTAATTAATATTTTTATATTATTTATTTTAATTATATAAAATGTTTTTTAAATATTAAAGTTTAGATTAATAATTAATAATGGTAAATAGAGTGGATTGATGAGATTTTATTGATATGATAACCTTATAATGAGATCATAATAAAATTAATTACTTTAATTTAAATACATTATAATTTTACTCTTAATTAGGTAGTTCAAAGTGGGATAATAGCTTAGAAAACTAAGTATTTTCATTAACAATATAATTATGACTTTTAAATCATAAGTTACTGAGTATCTTTCATTTTAACATGTACAATTTAGTCATAAGAGAGCTTATCAGAATATCTCTATAATTTGAAGGGTAGTTTTCATCACTACTTTTAAAGAGAAAAAATATGCATTTCTCTCCAAAGCTTAGAAAAATCTCATTCACAACTTAATTAAAGAGGTGGTGGATGTGAGGAATATTAATAGAAACTCCTATTTTAGAATTTTCACTTGATAAATATCAACATTTAGAATGAAATTTTCTAGATAGGAATTGCATTGACATTTATAAAATTCAGCATAGTTAATATCTATAAAATGTTACAACCTACAAACTATGGACACCTTCATACTCAAAATCATTAATGCCTTCAGCTTACCTTTTAAAAGGTGTTTACGCCACTTTCAATATCCTTTATAGTGAAAATGTTAAGGGTTTGATTATTGATTGAAATATTTTGAAATTTATGCAACTTTTTAAGGTATATGTATCTATCACTTATCACAATCTTACACATATCTTTAGCCTGGTAAACTATGATCTTTCTTCAAAAAAAAAAATTGTTTACTTTCAGAAAGGTTAAGGATTTTTTCATTATCTTTGGTTATGTATTGATTCTTCTTATTTCCTCTAGAGTTTTATATTCTTTTGTTTTTTCTATTTTTAAATGGATTTATCTAAGGGATTTCAAATACTTTTCTAATGGTCTCCAAAGCTTTGTAAAGAAATAGCTTAGTTTATTGATTCTTCTTTGTAAAAATACCATTGAAATTGTATTTTATATGCAACTCAAATTCTTGTAAAATCATGATATAATTCTTCATTATTTTTATTATTATAGGAGCAATTAAAATCCTTTTTCAAATCTTTAGGAAAATGTTAGTATTGGTTTTATAAAATAAATATGTGATTTTCATTATTATGATTATATTTGTTGGCTTTCTATACATATTTATTTTTAGAGTTATGACTAAGGGTTTATGATCTGAATAAGGTTCGTTGTCCTCTAAAATACAAATCTAGAAATTTTATTAATTAATGTGATGGACGAGGTAATATAGTCAACTATACTAATTCTAATGCATCATCATGTTTTTTAGGTAATTATTGTTTTTGGGCAAACACGGTCCGTCAAAAGTATGTAGAGTGGGTACTCATTGGATGTGGAATTTAATTATGCATCCAGGGAGCTCTCCCACTCGAAATTTCAGTAAAAACACGGGGAGATATGTCGAAAATATGAACAAAAAAGGTAGATTTTTCTTTTCTTCCTCCAAAATTAATAAATATTATTTTATTATTTTGACTATTATTTTATTATTTTCCTTAGGAGGCCCATTATGAATTGAAATTTCCTCTGAGGAGAAAAATGGCAAAATCGCATGCATGAGGTATCGTTTAGAAAGTGTGGTTTGGTCACACAGTCATTGTTTTGTGTCGCGATTGCAAATGTTGAATTACCAATCCATGAGGGACTGCCCGAGTTGTTTGTGTTCCTAATGGAGTTTCAAGATAACATATTAGAACCTCAGTGGTTGCCAGCATTGCAAGCACTGGATGCTACTCCATCACGCTAGTGAGCGACCCACAAATATTCGATCACTGGATGGTCGATGTGTCAGAGATTGATGATAGCTCACTTTGGTGACACGGAAGTGTACCATGTTGGGATGTACGATGGGAAGAATAGCCCCAAGGATCACCTCATTGAGTGTTAGACTCTATGGGCATCACGACCCAAGGATGAGTGGGTCCACGCCTTCATCCACACATTGGATGAAATGTCATGATCTTGGTACGTATATGCGAGCTACAGAACAATCACCACTTGGGAGGAGTTGACAGTTTGTTTCACTCATAACTTTAGTTTTGTAGATGCCAATCAAGATGTCCATAACGCGATGCAGCTCATCCAGGATGTTGTTCTGGAGGTAGTGTTTGTCACATATCCTATGGATCCACATGCGCACTGCCACATACAGTCAATGATGGAATGTTATAACGTGGCTGGAGACCCTGAGGAGGAGGAGGATCTACGAAATATAAATATTCCAAAAACATAAGGGAGTGGGGATGTTGCAGCTTTGGATGTACCGACAAACCCAATGAATCAGCCGCTAAATATTAGGAAGGTCAACATCGGGACAGAAGAGAACCCGAAGTTTGCAAATGTTGGGGATTACTAGGATGAAGAAACGATGGAAAAGATCACATATTTGTTCCATGAATTTCAAGATCTATTCCCTACAAAGTTTTCTGAGATGAAGGGAATCCTAGGATATTTGGGGGAAATGAAGATTTCGTTAAAACCAGACACAAAACCAATCAGACAGCGCCCATATCACCTGAATACATGATACAAGGAGAAGCTCAAAGCTGAGCTTGATAGGATGCTTGATGTTGGAATAATCGAGCCAGGTGAAGAATCATAATAGATTAGTCATATGGTGGTCAAAGATAAGAAAACAGGTGAAGTTCGGTTCTATGTCAACCTAAGAAAACTAAATGATGCATGTATGCATGATCCATTTTTCCGACACCATTTACTAATGAAGTGTTGGAAGGAGTAGGCGGTCAGGAGATGTATTCGTTCACACACGTATTTTCTGGCTATCACCAGATATGGATTGCAAAAGAAGATCGACATAAAACAACATTTATAACTGAATGGGGTTGTTTTCAGTACACTATGATGCCTTTTGGGTTGAAGAATGCACCTGCGATATTTTCCTATGTTGTTGTTACTACATTCAAATATTTTATTTCAAATTTTCTACAAGTGTATATTGATGACTGGATAGTGAATGGTCGTATTAGGGATCATCTGGAAAACCTGCGATTGATGCTGGAAACATGTCGATAGCGTCAGATCGCGTTGAATTCAAAGAAGTGTATTTTATGCGCACCTTTTGGGATGTTTTTCGGTCACATTTTTTGCAAGCAAGGACTGTTGGTTGACCCTGGGAAGATTGCGCTCATTCTGAGATTGCCACCTCTTATGAATGTGAATATGCTTAGAGAAATGTTGGGGCACACAGGGTATTATCGTAAGTTCATAGGAGGTTATGCTGGAATCACGGCCCCTATGGAAAAGATATTGAAGAAAGATGCCACATTTGTATGGATTCAAGACTGTCAAGAAAGTTTTGACAGATTGAAGTCGAAGATGGCTTATGCACCGATACTGATTTTCTCTGATTGGAACAAGGAATTCCATGTCCATGTGGATGCATCATCTGTTGCACTGGGACTCGTGGTGCTTGTGAAACAAGGAGAGGGAGATCTAGATCACTCGATTGCTTTCTCTAGTTGAAAGTTGTCATTTGCAGAGAGAAACTATACAACCACAGAAAGTGAAGGTCTGGCGATGGTATATATGCTACAAAAGTTTAGGAATTACCTATTAGGCGGTCATTTCAAGATGTTTACAGAGCATTTTGATTTGAAGTACCTAGTCAATAAGCCTGTGTTGGGAGGGAAGATAGGTCGCTGGATATTTCTCTTTCAGGAGTTCAATTTCAAGATAATTGTTAAGTCGGGCTGCTTGAATGCATGCCCAGATCATTTATCCTAAATTGAGATAGGAGAGGAGCCCAAAAATATTGAATATGGACTGCCAGATGTGCAGTTTTTTCAGAGTCGATATGGCAGATGACTATTATGATCGAATAATTCAGTTTTTGGCGACAGGAATTGCATCAGAGGATTTTAATACAAGTCAGATGAAGTAGCTAGTGGTTAAGGCCTCATATTTGTAGTTGATTGTTGGGCAGCTATATAAGTTAGGACCTGATGATATTTTGCAGCAATGTGTCCTACCACATGAACAAGTGCATATTTTGGCAGAAGCACATGCAGGAGTTGCTGGAGGACACTATGGAGGTCACACCACTGTGAGGAAGGTGCTTTGTGCAAGGATTTGGTGCCCCGCTCTCCACAATGATGTGACTGATTATGCGCGGACCTACGACGTATGCCAACGAATAGGAAAACCATCAAGGAGGGATTAGATCATACGGGTACCGCAAGTAACATTGCAGCCATTTGACAAATCGGTCATGGAATTGATGGGACTAATCAACCCACATGGGGAGAGGACTAGTGCATGGTACATAATTACAGGGATAGACTGTTTGATACGATGGGTAGAGGCTGCACTTGTCGTGGATTGCATCGCTGCAACAACCGCATAGTTCCTATTTGAAAATATTGTTATGAGGTTTGGATGTCCAAGGATATTGATGAGCGACTAGGGGGTTCACTTCATTAATTGCATAGTAAGCACATTGATGAAAGAACTGTAAATACAACATAAGAAGAGTACTCCATACCATCCTCAAGAAAAGGGGACCATGGAGGCATTTAGCAAAGTGTTGGATCATTTGATTACAAAGGTATGTAATGCTAACCACGATGAATGGGACTTGAATATTCCAGCGGTCTTATGGGCATATCGCACCACTTGCAAGCGACTGATGGGGTAGACACCATTCAAACTGGTGTATGGGAAAGAGGCAGTCATGCCTATGGAATGTATTATTCTGATTCTACACAGTGCAGTAGCGACAGGCATGGATGATAAAGCAGTGCTAGAAGAGCACGTAGAGAAGTTAGTGAGGCTCGAGGAGGACCTCTTTATTGCAGGTTTTCACCAGCGTGTTGAGAAGGATTGATAGAAGTCCTGGCATGATAGAAACATAAAGGACAAACAATTTCAACAAGGATACTTGGTGCTATTGTACGATAGCAAGTTCTTGAAGCATCCAAGTAAGTTACAGATGCATTGTTTAGGTCCATATCTTGTTAATTCCATTACTTCAGGAGGTGTGGTTCAACTATAGAACTAGATGGACCGACGCTGCCAAAGCTAGTGAATGGTAGCAGGATGAAGCCCTATTGAATGAGCCCAACACTACGCAATGCTTGAGGCATTGTGCACTGAAGAAAAAAAGAAAATAAAGGATGGATAAAAAGAAAGAGGGTGTGCCATGATAAATTGGTTGCACAAGAGTAGGAGTTAGTAGCGCACTTAGGAAATTCCATTGTAATGACCACAGGGTCACGATGTAGTCAAATCAACAATAAATAAAGATAGTTAAAGTAGTTAACCGGTGGCGCTTGTTGAAGCGACACACATTTATGGTCGATTCGTCCGTTGGATTGACAGGATCATCAGTGGATTCAAGTTTTTAATTGCGGATTTGGTCTTGATGATCTCGTTTGATTTGGTTATGATAAGTATGGATCGACTCGATGCTATAAGAAGGGGCTCAATGTGGTCGAAATATACCATTGTGCATAGCTTGAGTCAATTTACAGAGCTAGAGAGAGATTTTCCAAGAGAATTCAAGTGAATTGAGTAAATTGCTAAGTTCAGAGAGGGTGTGTAACTGTTAAGTCTTGTGGGGCATTGGTGCGGCATGTAGAGTGAACCAATCCCAGTTGATATTTTGATCAACAGAGAATCACCCGTCGCAATTGAAGAAGAAGTTGAAAGTATGTCGGTCATGTTATATCTATAGTTATTTTTCATATTTATCTTAGGATTTCATTTTTATTGATTTTAATGTTTCCATTTGGGTCATAATCCTAGTTTTACCCTATTCTTTACTATGGAAACGTATGATATTCTTACCCTAGTTTTCTTTTATAATTTTTTGTTATGTTTTTCCTTTAAATCAGAATAAGGCTCAAATCATTTATCTTTCAAAGGATTTTAATTCATATTGGAGAAAGCGATATTGTGAAATCAAATGTATATATTACTTTGATTATAAACTGGCAGCATATGAGAAAAAAATGAAAATATTGTTTTGTTGCCAGTTTGATTTGTTTTGTGATGATGGAATGAAGGCACCTGGAAGGGATGGTACATAGGTGGCAATGACTTCATTAAGCGTATAGTAAACCTCATGTTGCATCATAATGACATTCTATTTTATAGTACAGTTCCCTTACGCATAGGTTTTGTGAGTTATTTTCCATTGTCAATGTCAAATCGTGTTTTGGGGATAAGGGTTTTGTTACACAGGTGCCAGGAGTATTCCAAGTTCATGAAGGATGACCAAGAACAAGAAACTTAGAGGATTTTTGTGTAGAATAGAAGTTGATAACTTGCAATGGTTTCAGGAATTCCCTAGGTCTGCAAAGATGATGCGTGATGCTGGGTGGTTTCCTTTTTGCGAAATATTGGAGGGTCATAATGAACAAGTAACTAGGGAATTTATTAAAAATTATAACGATGAAGTGGTTTGGTTTTAGGATTTGTAGATAATGGTGAATGAAGAGGTTATAGCAGAGGCTATTGGTGTACCTTCTAATGGACAAAAATGGTTCAAATAGAAATGGTTTGAAGCCGATTATAGCAAATTCCTTTTGCCAGGGTTTGAAAAGTTAGATTGGAAGAATGGCATACATATTACTAAGATTAAGCCCATGTGGAAAACACAATTGGAAATGGTTCGGAATTCTATAACTTGTGAAGGCCGTTATGACAGGGTTTTAAGATGTCATCTACATTTTTTTATGCATCTCAGTGGAGACAAAAAAATGAATTTGCCTTATTATTTGTTTAGGAGTATGCAGAAAATGATTGCAAGGAATCACAGTCATCAGGAACATACAATTCGTTCCCTTTTTCATCAGGGGTTAATTAAGTTATTAATATTCTTTCATTTGAAGAAAAAAGGGAATACTTGGGAAGAGTTTCTGTTTGTATCTGGATTCAATGCAGAGAAGCAGAAGGGAGAAGTGAAAGAAAGAAAATATGTAGCAACAAGCAATCAAACAGAGCAAAATCTAGAACCAACAAATGAAGTGGGCAAAGAATTAACAGAGAAATGGTCTCAGGTAAATGTTGAATTATTAGAAGCATGTGCTATCAAGAATGATGACAAAGGGGTGGATTCAAAAGAAATTGCAAAGGTTAAGCCAATTGAAAATCTAAAAGCCAAGGGTGTGTACTTGAGTTCAAAACCTAGAAATCGATTGAGAAATAAACTTGAAGCTGAAATAAGCCCAAATCCTATACTTAATATTTTAGAAGACAATGAAATTGTGGTCATAGAAGAGTCTGTCAGCAAAAAAAGGTTCAGTTAATAAATGAAGAGCATATTTTAGAAGGTGCAAAAATTTATAGAACTGCAAGGAATAATTGAACATATCCCAGAATCATTTTACACAAATAAGCAAAATTATGTTGAGAATGATATTGATTCAAGTTTAAAGTCTTTACACGAAGAAGAAACCATTGTGGATACAAATGAGGCGGATATTATTCCATAGTTGGTACATATAAGGAAATTTATGATGTCTAGAAAAGAACAAAATAAATATCTGCAAGATTTAAATGAACACCTGATGGTTGCAAATAAAAGATTGCAAGAGGATTTAGAGGAAAAAGAAGTTGATTATCAGAAGCTTGTCATTATTTCTAAAGACATGCTGAAGAATAAAAGAGCATTGCAGAATTAGTATAAGCAGGTATTGGACTAGAACAAAGAGTTACAGAACAGGGAGCTGAACAAGGATGTTGAGTATTCCAGGTTACAAAAGAGATCTCAAGTTCTTCATGATATGACTATGTTAGCTGAGGTGTCTAAGAGTCTTTGATGAAAGATCAAGATTATTGTTGATTCATTAGATGCGATAGATAGTATATAAGGTTGTTATGTCTAGTCCACTTGGCGTTTTATTCATTAATTTGACTTTTAAGTTAGTTCTACCTAAAACAAATTTACTATTTTTAGTCTTTCGAGATCCATGAGATCATAAGGATCTGGAAACTGTTCTAAATTTTGAAGCTAATTGTATATATGAGATGGTTGGGATAGAAGAAAGGGTTGGAATCATAGATGGAGATAAAGCTACTATTATGAACTGTAAGGCATATATTTACTTGCATCTTTAATACATAACTACTACTTTGAAATGATTATGATCATGAGCTTGTTTTGTTTTAATAATTAAATTGTATGATCTTATGATTTTGTCTTGTGTGTGGTCCTATCAATCCATTGCAAGATTCTTATGATGATATGGAATTATATGTAAATGCTCAATTGCAGAACTTGGTTCATTCCTTTATAAATTCATGCACGTAGTATTTTTGTTATTGGATTTTTCATTTAACTATATGTCATGCAGTTTTATGATTTATATTTTATTTGATTTCCATACCCTTTGATTACATACCTTCTCTGAATAAATTTCGTTTCAATCAGCTTGATTTATCTTTAAGATTTCTCTAATCTTGAACTTTAGTAGTCTAGGTTCAACTTTAGTGATAACATGTCAGGTCGTCATCGGTGCCAAAGCGGAAGAGAAAGGGTCGGAATTCAAGTTCCCTTACACCAAAGAAGCTACATACCAGAACCTCTATGAAGTCGTAGGAAGAAGAAACTACATAGACGGGGTTCTCGAGCTGAGGTGTTGTAGATTTAGCAGCTCAAACAAGGGTCTACGCTAAGGACATCCTTGGGTATATACCTTCTATTCAACCCAGTGCGCAACCTCGGTGGCTCACCAAGAATAAAAATTACCAACCAAATATGCTTCTGCTCCCGAAGGGGATTGTATGCACTAAAAATATTGTTCCTACACTGGTATAGATGAAGTACGATGACCATGAATTTCTCGCATGGGAGGATGCTGCAAACGATCCATATGTTCCAATGACCACAGTAGAAGGTGGGCCAATAGAACGTATCCCACACAATTGGGAAAAGAGGTTGGATAAAGCTAGATTGTTGGGGTTGATTAACATGTCACACTTTTGGTGGTTAAATGAGGCAAATTCCTGCATCAAGCAACTTTTGGCATGTTTTCATGGAGGAAAGTTATCGATAGAATCACTAGTCGAAATCATGGTTGATCTAATCTTAGACATCATAACGCTTCCAAAGGATGGGCCATGTCAAAACCCCAAATTTTCCGAAAAATTTAAAATTTTTAAATTTACAAAACATTAACGTAATGCAGTTTAACTAATCATTAATTAGTTATAAGTTAACAGCTTGATATTGAGTTCATCAGTTGGTGATGTTTAGAGATAGAATAGATCTTTCAGTTTACTGACTTTTGTTCCTCTTGTGATCATAAGGTGAGTCTGTCATGCAAAACTGGGCTTACTTAGCTTTCGAGCTAACGCAACGGTTTTCACTTTTCTTACAGATATACAGGTAAGAGATGGTGGTGCTATTTTTCGAACTTCTAAATTTTTTATTACAAGTTCGTTGTAAGAGCAAAATCTCATTAAGAAAAGTAAGAGATAATCCATCTCAACTTATGCTAAGGTATAATTAAACTGGCTCTTTTCTAGCAGAAGTATTTTATGTTCTTTGTTGATCAATTAACCTTTCCATTTCTGTTACAGTTATAATTATAAAAAGTATCTTACCGACTCTTAAAATCAGAGTAAGAGAGACAGAGTTATGAATTCTATAGTAAAAATCCAAATGCAATCAAAGCATTACAAAGTCAAGTAAAAACTAAAAAGGGGTTTTATGTACTACTAATAAGGTATGGCCTATTCTTGTCAAGCCCCAACTTATTATTGAGACTAATACTTTACGTAAAAACATCGTTTCTACATAGTAGTTACTATTCTCTTTCCTTTATCACTTTGTACCACCTGCTACTATCTTCATCACTGTAATTAAATCATTTAAATAAAAACAAGTAGAAAAGGGTCTATTCCACAGTCTTCTACTTTAACACCCTGCTTTATAATCTTTTGAACTATGCTATCAATAATGAAAGTTAGCTTATAATGCTAAAATTCATTGAATGATTTTATAATGCTTATCATAACCCTGAAGCTTGGATTCAGACCAAAGACTAAATGTTTCAAGGATGATTTTACACTAGTGATAAGTTATTAATTAAAACAAGGGTTGATCATAAGGTTAGGAGAAAAACCATGATTATGATCAATTTAACATTCAATCTTGACTTATTAAAATTTCAAGTTCTTATACTGTCATTCCCTATACTTCTTTTATAAACTATAGTACTATAATTTATAGAGAAAAGGTCCATATATACGAACTACACCATGGTAAACCTTTAACTCCTTTAACTCTTATATATTATTAATAAACATTATAACCTTCCATCGTATAATTATTATGATAACCATGGTTAAGGTTACGTATTAAGAATCCAATGGTCATACTTATAATATGAGGAAATTGTCAAAGGTTTAACATGATTTCTTTTTAAAGATTAACAAATTTAGGGTTGAAAATGATAATTGCTTATCATTTGAATGCAGCGTAGGATTGAAGGATTTCGCACCAAAACTTTGGATAACCTTTGATTAAAAGAATGATTGGGTGAATCATTTCCTCCAGCAAGTTGTGAGTTTGAACTATATTCACGACCCGCAGCGTGTTAAAATATTTAATGACTAACGTGGCAATGCCCCAGCCATAAGCTGCATGGTTAAAAGAGTGTTGGTAAACCCTATCCTTCATTATCTCCTCCTCCTTCGGCGCCTGTCGCTCTGTGGTGGTGTGGGGGCACCCCTGCATTGCCTCTCTTCTCCAAGTGTCCTCCACCTCGTCCTCTGGTTGTGGCCCGTTCATTACGTTTTGAAGGATTGTTCCCTACGTTGTTGTTACTACTCGGTCAGTTGATAATCTCTTGAGCTTTCCTTTACCGTACTGTAACAAACCCTAGCCTGCGATAATTGCCTCCCTTAGTGAGGTTCGATGGTTTTAACTTGCTGTAGTGAAGTTTGTGCACGGCTGAGAGTTATTCTTTCTCTCCCTCCTTGCCATAGGGTTGGCTCCTTTCCCAAATGGTTGAACGCTGCTACCAACGGTCGTGCCTTCTCAACGGAACAGGTAACAAATAAAGAACTTCAATCTTTGCTTACTGTTTGTTCTTAACTTTCAGTCTTTATTGCAGGTTACAGCATTTTAGTAATGAGGTTTATTCTCTGTACTTATAGGTTCTTCAATCACCTACGTACGCGGCCATGCGTGTAAAGACTTGGGAAGTAGTCTGCAATTCCTGGTAAGCCTGGTTACACCATGGTTTGTTCTCCTTATGGTTTACGTTGGAAATTTCGGGGGTTGGCTATAAGAAGCCTGAAATCCTTACGACCTTGTTTGATCTTATACACTGCTGGTTAAAAGAAACAGTGGGAGAAACCCCTATGCTATGCGAGGGTGTTACGGCTTAGGCCGATGTTGTAATTATTAGTTTCCTTCTGTGTTTTCAATACTGTAAATATGAAGAAGTACTGGCTGTAAGCCTGTCTGAGGATGAGGTTACTACCTCGACTCCTTGTTTTCTTTTACTGTACTCTTGAATATTCAGGGTTTTCACCCAGAGTTTTATAATATAACTTATTATAATGTTTTCCTGTATCTTTTGGTTTGTTTACCACATACATTTTAAATTTATGCTCTATAGGAATAAACAAAATATAGGCTTATAACAGCCTATATTGTTGATTTATAATACGGCCGTAGGTGAAAATATTGTCTTATCTCTTAGTATTTATTTTACTTGTATAGGTTGGATTTATAAGGTTAAACCTTAATTTTACAGTTTGAGAAAAAAATACAGTTTCTTAATCTGACATTATGTGTTAAAATATACACTCTATTTGTAACTGTGAGTAAATAAATGGATATTACCATATTGTTTAAGCTCGATATTCGAGCAATCTACTGTTCTGTTATTTACCTTTGTTTTAAATTATGCAACTGAGTTATTTTACTATAGATAAATTCTTTTATAAAGTTACTGTCAAGGTTATGTACCTGGGTTATACCTTGATTTACTTGTTATGTATAACTTGTTAAGTGATATATAGGGTTTATACCCTTAAGCTATATAGGTTCTTATATTTTGCTTTTAATTTATTTTAACCAAGTTTCTAAGAAATGTCAAGTTATCCTGTAGAACACAGTATATTTAACTCAGGATTGTAATTTAAACAATATTAACATTCCTTAAGTTTAAAAGAATAACATCTCTATGTTGGATGATATAAAAGTATAATATTATTATAACGATAATACTTACTAATACAAAACAATGATCCTGTCTTTATTGGAGTATTAGATTCTCCATATGTACAACCTTTGTTTATTTTATAGCATATAGAAGATAGCATTATGATGTTTTACTTCCTATACTGATATACAGTTACTTAAAGAGTTCTGATAATATTTAATCTGTTTGTTAAGTTAGGATATTACTTATGAAAAAAAATAGAAATCGAATAACACTTATGATCTATCTTATATAACCATATATATAGTAGCATGCATTTATAATCCATAAAAGATAGGGTTACCATTCTAAATAATGTTAGAAATTGGTTTAATAAAGAAAAGGAAAAGTAAAGGAAAAGATAACATTAATGTAATACATCAGTTCTAACTAGTTTGCTTGATTATAGAGTTAAATCTACGTTTATTTACTTCTACATTCAGTATTGTTACTTGGACATAACCAGTTAAATTATTTTTAAACTAGAAGGAAGAAATAGTAATGTTTTCAATACAGTAGAATGAACTAAAGTAACCTTAATCTATCTGCTTCGATAATAAGAATACTGAAACGATTACTGTACAAAAACTAGTTTTATCTGTAAGCACGAACAGCTATGAACAACTATCAGTAAAAACAAACATTCCTTCTTATGATATGTAAAGAAACAAATGTCTAATTTATAATCTCATCATACATATTTCTATAATTTCTACCTCTATCCTGGAGTACGGTCTGGTAGCCTAGATGTGGAAAAACACAGTAGGTCTTTATTTTTCATCAACAGGTTCAACTACTGATAAACTAGAACAATTACATCACTAACCAGCTAATACTTCTGTCAAATAATACAAGCATAACATTCATCCATTCATACTCATTAAAACATACATAGATAAGTAACAGAACCTGTTTGAACTAGGACAACAACAGCAATGGGAGGCCGTTTCTCCCTACCAACTCCTGGAGAGCACTCAAACAGTGACTCCTCAGGACCCCCGAGCTTGCTCTGGTCTCCCTGGATGGAACTAGGTGCAGCAAAGTTAGATACCAGTCTTCAAACTCAGTATTAACTCAGAACTTATCAGTAAGTTCTCCCAGCTAAAAGCTGTAATAAACCAAGTTACCGCAGCAATCCTCTCAAACAACTTCCTTAATGTTTTTCCCTCTTTCCTCAATGAATTTCCTGAATAACATTCACCTGAATGAATTCTCTCTGGAAAATATCTGAGCAGCCTCAGCTCTCTTCATTGAGTACTTTTAAAAGATTGCCTAGGTCTTTTTTTGGGTTAATTGTCATTTAATGAGCCACCTGCTCTGATCCCATTTTCTTGGGGGATCATGACCCCAAATATAGGGAAGTTGCCAACTGCAACTTAGGAAGTGTTTGAGGATGCGGCCACTTGTCTTTTGCCTTCCACCTAGTTCCATCCACCAGTTTGAGCAGTAACCTCTTTTTAACAGCTCTCCCATGCTGTTGTCTCCACAATTTATTTATTAATAATAAAATATTCTGAATTACATTCCAATTCTGTTGACTCTGCTGAGTCATCAGTTCCTACTTAGCATTAAAATTAACATAATGTCTCAGGAATATAATTAAAATGATTTACATAATTTTACAAAATTGGGGTATGTGACATACACACCCCCTTAAAATGTAACATCGTCCTCGATGTTACTTATTCTTCATCCTCTGCAACCTCCTGGAACAGATTCGGGTATGCTTCCCGCATCTTACTTTCCAGTTCCCAGGTAGCTTCTTCAGGACTAAGGTGCTTCCATTGCACCTTCAGCTGTCCAATTGTGCGGTTCCGCAGAGTAATTTCCCTCCTCCCGAGGATACAGTCCGGTTCCACCAGAACTTCCCCTTCTAGTTCTACCTGTACAACATTCCAATCAATCACATGAGTAGCATCATGAACATACTTTTTCAGAACAGAAATATGAAAAACATTATGCACTTTTAAGTTAGGTGGTAACGCTAGCTAATATGCAATTTGACCAATTCTAGATAAAATTTCAAACGGACCACAGTAACGTGGCACTAATTTTGCACAACTCCCCAATCTTAGGGAGCTCTTCTTTGGTATTACCTTTATAAACACGTGCTCACCCACCTGGAACTCTTTAGGAGTTCTTTTCAAATCTGCTTGGCTCTTTTTCCGATCCTGTGCAACCTTCAAATTCTCCTACACTTGTTTCACAATCTGTTCCATTTCTTTCAATAATTTGGGTCCCAACACTAATCTATCTATTGGATTATTCCAGGAGATAGGAGTGTTACATTTACGCCCATACAGAATTTCAAATGGGCTGAACTTAGCTGATGATTGATAATTATTATTGTATGCAAATTCTGCTAAATGCAAGTAATCCTCCCACTTACTTGGCTGATCCTTAACATACATTCTTAATAGATCTTCCAGCACCTGATTTACTCTTTTAGTCTGTCCGTCCGTCTGAGGATGGAAAGAGGTGCTGAAATTCAGTGTTGTGTTTAATCCCTTAAACAAGGATTTCCAGAAATTCCCTATGAATTTAGGATCCCTGTCTGAAATGATAACCTTTGGTACACCATGTAACCGAAAAATATGCTTTAAGAATATGTCTGCTATGTTTGCAGCCTTGTAAGTGGTTTTAACAGGAATAAAATGTGCTGCTTTACTTAATTTATCTACTACCACCATAATTGAATCATTCTGATTCTGATTTCTGGGTAATCCAGTAATAAAATCTAAGCTGGTTATTTCCCATTTCCAACTAGGAATAGATAAAGGTTGCAGTAACCCAGCTGGATCTTGGTGTTCTGTTTTCACTTGTTGACAGTCCAAACATCTAGCTATATACTCAGCTACTTTAGATTTCATATTAGGCCAGAAATAATCTTTTCTTAACATGGTGACAGTCTTCTGGTAGCCTGGATGCCCTGAGTAAGGGGTTTTATGAACTTCATCCAGAATCAACAATTTAACCTTAGGCACATTAGGCACATACAGTCTGTCCTTAAACAATAAAAATCCATCTTTATTTAGACTATAACCTTTTATTAAACTTTCTGTAGGTTCTTCTTTAGCTGTAATTTGTAATTTTTGATAACATTCATCCAATTTTATCCCTTCAGTTAGTTGTTCATTTAAATTAGAAGCGTAAGTGCTAATTGTTGCTGCAAAGTTCAGCCTTGCATTTCTGCTCAAAGCATCAGCCACCTTATTTTCTTTTCCTTTTATGTGTTGAATTTCAAAGTCATATTCACTCAAGAAGGCTAACCACCTTGCTTGTCTTGCATTTAAGTTGAGATGATCTAAAAAGTATTTCAGACCCTTATTATCAGTCATTAAAGTAAACTTTCTGCCTATTAAGTGGTGTCACCACATTTTTAAGGCATGAATAACAGCAGCAAGTTCCAAATCATAAGTGGCATAATTATTTTCATGGATCTTTAACTTCCTGGACTCATAGGCAATGACATGCCCATCCTGAGTCAGCACTCCGCCTAAACCATCATTACAAGCATCGGTGCATACCACAAAATCCTTATTAGGATCTGCTATTCTTAGAATAGGTGCAGTTGTTAATAAAAATTTTAATTTCTTAAAACTTTCTTCACATTTTAAGTTCCAATCAAATTTCTTTCCTTTCTTTTGCAAGGAAGTGATTGGATTAGCTATTTTTGAAAAGCCTTCAATGAATCTCCGGTAATAACCGGTAATTCCCATGAAGGACCTAACATCTGTTACGTCTTTTGGTACTAGCCAATCTTCGATTGCTTGGATGTTTTCAGGATCAACTGAAATCCCTTCCTTAGTCACCACGGGACCTAAGTACTAGATTTCATCCCTGAAGAAATCACACTTGCTGAACTTTGCAAAAAGCTGTTGCTCTCGCAGTTCTTGTAAAATTATCCGTAAATGTTCCTTATGTTCCTCTTCATTTTTAGAATAGATTAATATGTCATCGATGAATACGACAACAAATTTATCTAAGTATTTATGCATTATATTATTCATTAGGCAAATAAAGACAGCTGGGGCATTAGTAACCCCAAATGGCATTATGACAAATTCGTAATGTCCATACCTTGTTCTAAAGGTTGTCTTGAAAATGTCCTCTTCTTTAATTCTTACCTGATGATATCTTGATCTCAGGTCTATCTTAGAGAACACCGTAGCTCCACGTAGCTGATCAAACAGATCATCTATGTAGGGCAACGGATATCTGTTTTTAATTGTCATTTTATTTAGTTGACGGTAATCTATGCAAAGTCGCATAGTTCCATCTTTCTTTTTGACAAAGATTACTGGTGCTCCCCAAGGGGACACACTAGGTCGAATGTACTTCTTATCTATTAATTCTTTTAACTGTGATTTTAATTCATTAAGTTCCAGAATATTCATACGATACGGAGCTTTCAAGCTAGGTACAGCACCTGGTATTAGCTCAATAGTGAAATCCAGTTCCCTCCTAGGAGGTAATCTTGGAATTTCCTCCGAAAAAACATCAGTAGATTCATTTAACATAGGAATATCTTCTATTTTTATTTTATTTTTTTCAGGTTTACTTGCCTCATCTATAATAGTTACAGCATAGGCTTTGCACCCTTTTCTGACTGCTCTTTTAAGTTGTAAGGCAGAAATCTTCCTGATTACAGTTTTCCTAGGAATACCCTTAACTGTTACTGGTGGTTCATTATTATTTACGCACGTAAATGTTTTATCAAAACAGTTTAAAACTACCCTGTGCTATTCTAACCAATCCATACCAATCAATAAGTCATACGAGCCAAGTGGCAGAACATTTATCTTAACAGTAGTTTTAAAATCATTCATAACTAAAGCACATTCTTTCACATAGCAGGTTACTTTCCTTTTTGCCCCAGTGGCTAATTGAACTAACCAGGAGCTATCAAACTTTTCAATAGTCAATTTACACTTTTCTACTATCTGAGGTGAAATGTAACTAAGACTAGCACCTGGATCTATTAAAATAGTTACAGGGGTTTGGTTAACCATACCTTCTACTTCCACCATGGAAGTCTGATAATCTGCTTGGCGATTCTCCAACGCTGCATTGATTCGGGGCATAGTCCTTGCAAATTCTCCAACCATCATTTCATCTTGTATAGTATGAATATTGTTGTTTGGCTTCTTCCGATTTGGGCAGACTGAAGCATAGTGCGGGCCATTGCACTCCCAGCACTTAACAGGCTCCTTTCATTCGAAATTCTTAGTGAAATTTCCATGATTGTTTGAAGCTTCCTTGCCCTTGAAGTTATTAGAATTATTGGAGTTATTAGGAGCACCATTTCTGTTTCCCTGGAAGTTCTTACCATAATTTAGAATGATTTCTGTTCTTATTATTCCTGAAATTCTTCTGGGGTACAAACTCCTTTTTCTTGAACTCAAGCTGATTACTGTTCTTTTTAGCCTTCCAGTTGGCTATACCTTATTTCTTTTTGTTCTGTTCAAAACAGAAATTTGCCTTTCTCATGGCTTCTTCCAGAGTCCTTGGGTTATCATACTCGATTCTGTCCTTGATATGATATGGTAGGCAGCTGAGAAACCGCTGTACTTTAGGTTTCTCATCAACTAAATAAGGCACATACCTTAACAGACTTAAGAATTTACTGTTTAAGTCCTTCATAGTCATGGATTCTAACTTTAACTCATAAAATTCTTTCGCCCTTTCTTCATAGTATTGTTCGGAAAGAAATTTCTTCTTGAAGTACCTTTTAAAGGTACTCCAATTAAATTTTTTTTCTTTGATCCCCTTGACTCTTTTTCAGATCTTTCCACCATATATCTGCCTTTCCAGAGAGATTATAGATGGCCATTTTCGCCTTCAGCTGATTTGAATAGTTGTATATCTGAAAATATTTCCTCATCCTGGATAACCAGGACTCTGCCTCTTCCCCTTTTTCAGTCTATCCGTTGAAAGTTGGGGGCTTTATTTTTTTGAACTCCCTAGAAATCTCTTCATATGGCCTGTACTTTTTCTTTCTGTTATACAACTGAGCCTCACTACTGTCACTAGTAGTGTAATAGCTTTGTTGTTCCCTGAATCCTTCAGATGATGAACTGCTTTCAGCTTTAGCTAGTTTCATCTTTTTAGATATGTTCTGATGGCTAGCTTCCTTAGATTCAGATCTTTTGCTCCTCCCTTCAGTCTGAAATTTTTCCATCAAAATTTGGTTTAACTCCTCCCGAGTCTTTATAATTCTCTCATTATCCTTCTTGACTGATTCCATTTTAGTCTTTAAATCCTTTATAGTCTGCATCAGCTCTGAAGAGTGAGCAGTTACCTCTTCTAACACAGGTCCTCTAGACATCTGTCTTGTCTCAGTGATTGGAGACTCCTCCCCAGCATATTCTCCTAGCTTCTCCATACCTGCCAGTTAGATTCAGAAAAAGAAATTTTCTGTTTTTTACATAAAACAAAAATACATGTTAGTACATTATTTTTACTGTTCTGTGGAAACTAGTTGGGCCACATCAAGGCCTAGTGTTTTAACCATGCTCTGATACCACATGTCAAAACCCCAAATTTTCCGAAAAATTTAAAATTTTTAAATTTACAAAACATTAACGTAATGCAGTTTAACTAAACATTAATTAGTTATAAGTTAACAACTTGATATTGAGTTCATCAGTTGGTGATGTTTAGAGATAGAACAGATCTTTCAGTTTACTGACTTTTGTTCCTCTTGTGATCATAAGGTGAGTCTGTCATGCAAAACTGGGCTTACTTAGCTTTCAAGCTAACGCAACGGTTTTCACTTTTCTTACAGATATACAGGTAAGAGATGGTGGTGCTGTTTTTCGAACTTTTAAAGTTTTTATTACAAGTTCATTGTAAGAGAAAAAGCTCATTAATAAAAGTAAGAGATAATCCATCTCAACTTATGCTAAGGTATAATTAAACTGGCTCGTTTCTAGCAGAAGTATTTTATGTTCTTTGTTGATCAATTAACCTTTCCATTTCTGTTTTAGTTATAATTATAAAAAGTATCTTACCGACTCTTAAAATTAGAGTAAGAGCGACAGAGTTATGAATTCTATAGTAAAAATCCAAATGCAATCAAAGCATTACAAAGTCAAGTAAAAACTAAAAAGGGGTTTTATGTACTACTAATAAGGTATGGCCTATTCTTGTCAAGTCCCAACTTGTTATTGAGACTAATACTTTACGTAAAAACATCGTTTCTACATAGTAGTTACTATTCTCTTTCCTTTATCACTTTGTACCACCTGCTACTATCTTCATCACTGTAATTAAATCATTTAAATAAAAACAAGTAGAAAAGGGTCTATTCCACAGTCTTCTACTTTAACACCCTGCTTTATAATCTTTTGAACTATGCTATCAATAATGAAAGTTAGCTTATAATGCTAAAAGTCATTGAATGATTTTATAATGCTTATCATAACCCTGAAGCTTGGATTTAGACCAAAGACTAAATGTTTCAAGGATGATTTTACACTAGTGATAA
>LPNX010379655.1:101258-129023 GCA_001517045.1 Pseudotsuga menziesii
AAGGATTTCACACCAAAACTTTGGATAACCTTTGATTAAAAGAATGATTGGGTGAATCATTTCCTCCAGCAAGTTGTGAGTTTGAACTATATTCATGACCCACAGCGTGTTAAAATATTTAATGACTAATGTGGCAATGCCCCAACCATAAGCTGCATGGTTAAAAGAGTGTTGGTAAACCCTATCCTTCATTATCTCCTCCTCCTTCGGCGCCTGTCGCTCTGTGGTGGTGCTGGGGCACCCCTGCGTTTCCTCTCTTCTGCAAGTGTCCTCCACCTCGTCCTCTGGTTGTGACCCGTTCATTACGTTTTGAAGGATTGTTCCCTACATTGTTGTTACTACTCGATCAGTTGATAATCTCTTGAGCTTTCCTCTACCATACTGTAACAAACCCTAGGCTGCGATAATCTCCTCCCTTAGTGAGGTTCGATGGTTTTAACTTGTTGTAGTAAAGTTTGTGCACGGCTGAGAGTTATTCTTTCTCTCCCTCCTTGCCGTAGGGTTGGCTCCTTTTGCAAATGGTTGAACGCTGCTACCAACGGTCGTGCCTTCTCAACGGAACATGTAAGAAATAAAGAACTTCAATCTTTGCTTACTGTTTGTTCTTAACTTTCAATCTTTATTGCAAGTTACAGCATTTTAGTAATGAGGTTTATTCTCTGTACTTACAGGTTCTTCAATCACCTACGTACGCGGCCATGGGTGTAAAGACTTGGACAGCAGTCTGCAATTCCTGGTAAGCCTGGTTACACCATGGCTTGTTCTCCTTATGGTTTATGTTGGAACTTTTGGGGGTTGGCTTTAAGAATCCTAAAACCCTTACAGCCTTGGTTTGATCTTATTCACTTTTGGTTAAAAGAAACATTGGGAGAAACCCCTACGCTATGCGAGGGTTTTACGGCTTAGGCCGATGTTGTAATTATTAGTTTCCTTATGTGTTTTAAATACTGTAAATATGAAGAAGTACTGGCTGTAAGCCTTTCTGAGGATGAGGTTACGACCTCGACTCCTTGTTTTATTTTACTATACTCTTGAATATTCAGGGTTTTCACCCAGAGTTTATAATATAACTTATTATAATGTTTTCCTGTATCTTTTGGTTTGTTTACTGCATACATTTTAAATTTATGCTCTGTAGGAATAAACAAAATATAGGCTTATAACAGCCTATATTGTTGATTTATAATACGGCCGTAGGTGAAAATATTGTCTTATCTCTTAGTATTTATTTTACTTGTATAGGTTGGATTTATAAGGTTAAACCTTAATTTTACAGTTTGAGAAAAAAATACAGTTTCTTAATCTGACATTATGTGTTAAAATATACACTCTATTTGTAACTGTGAGTAAATAAATGGATATTACCATATTGTTTAAGCTCGATATTCGAGCAATCTATTGTTCTGTTATTTACCTTTGTTTTAAATTATGCAACTAAGTTATTTTACTATAGATAAATTCTTTTATAAAGTTACTGTCAAGGTTATGTACCTAGGTTATACCTTGATTTACTTGTTATGTATAACTTGTTAAGTGATATATAGGGTTTATACCCTTAATCTATATAGGTTCTTATATTTTTCTTTTAATTTATTTTAACCAAGTTTCTAAGAAATGTCAAGTTATCCTATAGAACAGAGTATATTTAACTCAGGATTGTAATTTAAACAATATTAACATTCCTTAAGTTTAAAAGAATAACATCTCTATGTTGGATGATATAAAAGTATAATATTATTATAACGATAATACTTACTAATACAAAACAATGATCCTGTCTTTATTGGAGTATTAGATTCTCCATATGTACAACCTTTGTTTATTTTATAGCATATAGAAGATAGCATTATGTTGTTTTACTTCCTATACTGATATACAGTTACTTAAAGAGTTCTGATAATATTTAATCTGTCTGTTAAGTTAGGATATTACTTATGAAAAAAAAATCGAGTAACACTTCTTATGATCTATCTTATATAACCATATATATAGTAGCATGCATTTATAATCCATAAAAGATAGGGTTACCATTCTAAATAATGTTAGAAATTGGTTTAATAAAGAAAAGGAAAAGTAAAGGAAAAGATAACATTAATGTAATACATCAGTTCTAACTAGTTTGCTTGATTATAGAGTTAAATCTACGTTTATTTACTTCTACATTCAGTACTGTTACTTGGACATAACCAGTTAAATTATTTTCAAACTAGAAGGAAGAAATAGTAATGTTTTCAATACAGTAGAATGAACTAAAGTAACCTTAATCTATCTGCTTCGATAATAAGACTACTGAAACGATTACTGTACAAAAACTAGTTTTATCTGTAAGCATGAACAGCTATCAGTAAAAACAAACATTCCTTCTGATGATATGTAAAGAAACAAATGTCTAATTTATAATCTCATCATACATATTTCTATAATTTCTACCTCTATGCTGGAGTACGGTCTGGTAGCCCAGATGTGGAAAAACACAGTAGGTCTTTATTTTTCATCAACAGGTTCAACTACTGATAAACTAGAACAATTACATCACTAACCAACTAATTCTTCTATCAAATAATACAAGCATAACATTAATCCATTCATACTCATTAAAACATAAATAGATAAGTAACAGAACCTGTTTGAACTAGGACAACAACAGCAATGGGAGGCCGTTCCTCCCTAACAACTCCTGGAGAGCGCTCAGACAACGACTCCTCAGGACCCCCGAGCTTGCTCTGGTCTCCCTGGCTGGAACTAGGTGCACCAAAGCCAGATACCAGTCTTCAAACTCAGTATAAACTCAGAACTTATCAGTAAGTTCTCCCAGCTAAAAGTTGTAATAAACCAAGTTACTGCAGCAATCCTCTCAGACAACTTCCTTATTGTTTTTCCCTCTTTCCTCAATGAATTTCCTGAATAACATTCACCTGAATGAATTCTCTCTGGAAAATATCTGAGCAGCCTCAGCTCTCTTCATTGAGTACTTTTAAAAGATTGCCTTGGTCTTTTTTTTGGGGTTAATTGTCATTTAATGAGCCACTTGCTCTGATCCCATTTTCTTGGGGGATCATGACCCCAAATATAGGGAAGTTTCCACCTGCAACTTAGGAAGTGTTTGAGGATGTTGCCACTTGTGTTTTGCCTTCCACCTAGTTCCATCCACCAGTTTGACTAGTAACCTCGTTTTAACAGCTCTCCCATGCTGTTGTCTCCACAATTTTTTTATTAATAATAAAATATTCTGAATTACATTCCAATTCTGTTGACTCTGCTGAGTCATCAGTTCCTACTTAGCATTAAAATTAACATAATGTCTTAGGAATATAATTAAAACGATTTACATAATTTTACAAAATTGGGGTGTGTTACAGGCCATACCCCTCGCAATATTTCAGAGGAAAGGATAATGACAAGTAGCTTGCAGCAAGGCTGAAGAAGAAATATGACTTGTAGCGTGATGGGCAGGCTTACCTTATTGATAGCATCAATGATCAGGTAGTGTGCATCAACGCACGGATTTTAGTAAGTAAAATAGTCAAGAATAATTTCCCCATTCAGTGTAACTCGGAGGTGATTGCATGCGTAGAGAAATGTGCAGAGGGGGTACAAATGAACTGGGCACTCTTTTTTATGAACCAGTTGGCAGAGGACACGATGGTGGTCCAAGTAGGATAAAGGGCCTTTACATATAGTTGTTTACTGATATTAATCACACTAGTGGCTTAGATGGAGCCAGTCGATTAGCAAGGTATGATGTTGAAGCAGTTAAACTGTGCAAGGGTGCACATAATCAAAACATGTGGTGGGTCAAGGAACCTACAAGACAGGAGGATTGTGCGATCCAATGTTTGTCTACTGGGAAGCACTGGAGGCGACAACTGTAAAAGTTACTCGACTATCGGAGGAAGCTACAACAAAGAATCAAAGGATCATTCGGTTTTCAATTAGTCCACACACCATTCACGTACAAGCACCATGTGACCTAGAAAGGAAATGGTTTTTGATGCCTTACAAGTTGTCTGATGAAGAATAATAGGTGATGATTAATTATTGGACTACATCCTTGTGAGAATCAGTCAACCCGGAAGAAGTATTGATGAGCCCACTAGTAGATGCACTTGATGATCCTATGTGGAAAGATGACTAGCAGAGTCACCATGAATCTGATGAGGAATCATCACCAACGACACCCACTGACCCAAAAGCAAAGCACATATTCAACGAAATAAGAAAAAAAGGTGCATGGAGTAGGGTGTGAGTAGTAGCACGACACAAGGAATGGAAGCACAATTGAATCGACTTATCAAGGAGGTTGCAGATGCAACGGATGTGACAGTGAAGGAAATGAAGAGATCAACACAATACATATTTATAGAGGTAAGAACCAAGATTTATTATTTGCACCATAATATGTGACTGTGCAGGCCTTAACATCAATCAGCACTAATTTGTGGGTTAGGAATGTCCAAATTACTCCAACTATGATTGACGCTAGAAGAGAGGACTAGAACACCTCCCTACAGCAATTGAAGGACATATCACTAGATATCAACAGGATGTCTACCTAGGAATTGGTACATATGCAGCAATTTTCCAACCAGTAGTTGGAAGACAGGGAAAAAGAAATTAGTGATCGATTCATATGGTCGTAGGAGAAAGAGGAGGCGACACTGAAAGAGCTCAAGGAATTGTGACAAGTAAAGGAGAAGTTGATGGAAGAGAAAGCGTAGGAGATCGAATCGTTGAAGAAATAACACGAATAGTCAAGGGCGAGGAGCATTGAGGAGATTACAGAATTGAAGAAGGAGCAAGACAGACTAGTGATCGAGAAAACCCAACTTTTGGTTAACAGTGTGCGGTTGCAAGAGGCACTTTCAGAGGCCTGTCGAAATGTCTACGAAAGCACCATAGAGCTGGATGTAGTTGCAAAACAAAAGTGAATCATCATACGATTACAGTAGAACAACAATATTTTGAATGCTCTAATATATCTAGACACACCCTCTGAAAAAAAATTTGAACGAAATAATTCCATATAGGAGGTGGTGAAAAAACTCGAGGAGAAGGAGGAGGATGCAAAGAAGATCACTGATGCAAAGACGCAATTTTGGGGCAGCATTGACATCCAGGATGAGTAGTTAGAGAAACTGAACAAGTAGTTGCAGGAGGCAGAGGGACAACTAGCGAAATTAAAGACATCATTGAGAACAATCCCATCGGTTATCCATATAACACAATCTACAAAGCTGAAGGAGTTCAAACAATGGGTTGTAAAGGCTTAGGAGCGATAGAGGAAGTGCAATGAACAGCTAGACGAGTTACAAGAAATTGGAGCACAACTATCTGTGAAGGAAATTGGTGTGCTTTAGGCCATGCAGGAAGGAAATAAAGAGGTTACTAAGAAGATGGTGGAACACCCGTTGAAGCAAGATTTGATAGAGTCAAAAAGTTGCTGAGAAAATCCAAGTGCAAGTGAAGGACATCACTTAGTAGTGTAAATACTTCAAACTGAAGATCAAGGAGCACACCATGTCCAAGTGACGTGGCTCGAGGGCAAGCCACAAGATTGTGTTGGGGGCCTTTTGGTAGGGGTTTTGGCAAAAGTCAGCTTCCCAGCATCATGGATGTAGTGCAAGATCAAAAGACACCATGCAAGTGGAACATGACGTTGTTACGGAGATAAATTCCTATGGCTTGGGGTACCACAATAGACAGCTTGACTCCAGAAATCGATCCTTTCCAATATGCAATATAAATTAAATGTCTAACACTAAAGGATTAGACCTCGTACCTTATTCCAGACAATTGAAGTAGATCCCCGTTGAGCTTTCCAACTTTAGCTTGAATTGATAGATTACTTCCTCAACAACAAGTAAACAATACAAACATTCTATATATCATGGTGTTAGATCTATTCTAGCATATATAATCAATAATGTATAAGCATTTGAAATAATCCAATGGATAAAATATTCATTCAAACACACATTATTGGACAGGAAAAGATATTTCTATTAATATAAATCAAAGATTACAATATACCACCTCTATCGACACATCTACAAATTGGAGAAACTGAATCCCCCAATTGGGCCTCCACCACTTCAATCCTCCATCTCTCGATAGCAAGCTCACAAGCAAAAGGCAAGCTTGGGAAGAACACAAAAGTGCTCCAAGGGACAAAGGGATGTAGACTCAAGCATAAGTTCCGACAATAATGGACTATAGTTTCTTTGCTCTCAATTCTCTCCTATGCCTTCAATGTACCAAGGGGTTCCTTATATAGCTTTTCAAAGGGGTAATGAGAGGTTGAATCCGAGCTATCTCAAGGCATAGGGAAGGCCAGGAGTCAAGTGAGTTGGATCCATGTCAAGGAAAACTCCAAAAGGATTTGGATTTTGTACACATCCCGATGTACGCGGTTTAGTGGTCAAACCCGCGTATATACACGATTATAGGTTTAAAAGTCGCGTGTATCATTTTTCTCATGTTTTTAGGGATGGTCAAGGAAACATCAAAGGAAAAAAAATGGTCCATGGGGTCTAAGGAGTCTGCAGCGGGACAGGGGAAGGCCATACAAAGTGTGATTCACCTGGAGTGGTGAAATCAGCTATAACAGATGCCCCCTAATGTGTGAGGTCAGAGGGGTCATATGATGGCCAAAATAAATTATAAGTCCATCCCAGAAGTGGAGTGATGAAGGATCCCAAATGGAAGACCAGCCACCCAATTAGCATAGTACAATAATACAACTCTGCACATAACTGCAAATACATATAGCAGTCTCGGATACATAAGAGTACAATGGCCATGAATAGGCATGATACAAGATATCACATAAGTGGTCATTGCCACGTACAATATACATAGATTAGAATCTCCATGATGAATATATACAAAGGACCATTATCTCCATAATGGTTGAAGATATATAACAGATCAAGATCTCCATAGTGGCTGGAAATATTTGACATATACTGGAATCAAGTCACGAGAGCTGAAATATCATGAACACTGGCACAATCAAGGAGGTACCATATAAAAGATGCCACCAATTTGGAAAGTATTCTACACAAACCACTACGAGTACATGTCCTACTATGCGAATAGAGGTGTCGAGGTCAAACATAGTAGTCCATTGTCTGATTACCGGTCATTAATGTATACCGTTAACAGACGTGAGATCACCCACCGATAATGAAAATGGGAATCAAGGTACTAGAGTGAAAACTAACAAGTGTGAATAAATGTGTTGAGGTCGAACACTTGAGAGGATCCATTGATCATGGGACATTGATGTATTCCCAAAAGACTGTCGATGGCGAGAGAACCTGTCACTGATGACTGTAAGTCTCAAGGTACTCAAAATGACTCTAGATTCCAATCCCATAATAAATGATCTAAAGTCGATGGGATGAAATCAACTGGAAGGAGGGAATTAAGGTATCCCCCATAATCCAACATGAGGTACTCAGCAAAGCTGTATAATGTGGAAGGACTCGATCATAAGGTGCACGAACCAGTAACTGTACCGGGAATGGACGACATGCAAAGTCAAGAGAACTAAGGAATGGACGAATCAGGCTTCAACTTCCTTAGAACAAGATCATAATGGCGTATGGTGACTAAATAACGGTAGCATACACTCTATATACAAACTGGGACATCTCTGCGACACAGGAGGCATCGACAGAGGCTCCATAGGGACTGGAAGCTTAACCAGTTGGTGGAGATAAACTCAGATAAACGAGTATAGCTCCTAAAGTCAAACTATAACCCAACCAATGGATGTGATATATTGTGCTCTGTTCGAAGGCGACATGACTCAACAGCTGCCAAATATTGTTCATCTTTCCTTGTCCGACTTTTTGGTTTTTTTATTTTTTTGGACTTTTTCAATTATTTAAAAAGCTTGAAAAAGAATAAAATGGCTTTATAGTTACAGACTAGGAGGAGGCGAGTCTCATAAAGGCAAACAAACTAGTTCCAAGTAGTGGAACATACCTATGCTCAATGCAAGGATACATGTGTAGGATATCGATACTCGGGGGGAAATCCCCTCCCGGTAAAAAGGGAAACAAGCTGCGAAGGATATAAAAAATGGCTCTGCATGGCTAGACATGAGACAAGCTCAGGATATATGGCTGAAACGCAATGTCATGGGATCTGGCATAAAGCTCAATAAGGCAGGCAAAGCTCATGATAATGCATTCACAACTTGACATAAGGGAGTCCTGAGGGAAATAGGCCAGCAAAAGATCGAGAGGAGTATGAGGCTCTTGCAAAATGTGATGGCAGTACTATACAATGGACTCCCACACCCTAAAAGAGAAAACATCGGCATGGGCACCAAATGCAAATAAGGCGCTAACTAGGGTACCCATGTAAGGTGAAGCTCTACCACTCGTATCATGCCACTTCTAAAACAGCAAGAAGGTTCTGTGACATAACAGAGTGGGTTTGTACCTAAGGTCATGATGATATGGTCATAAGGTCATGCAAAATGCAAACAGTGATGAAACCTAACCTATATGCCAGTTTAGACATGATACCTAAGATCGGCATGAACAGGTCAATCCAATGGCTGAAACGGCACTGAAAAAGGTCCTCTACATCATGAATAATGTCAAAAATGGTCCAAAATGGTTAGAAAATGTCGACACTATAGGAAAGGGGGTAAAAATTTTCAAATATTTGAAAATTTTCTATAAATAGTAAACAATTCAAAATATTATAAAACATTTGAAACTTTTACCCACTTGAGCTTTGATTTTCAACAGCGAATTCCAGGAGATCCAGCCGGTGGAATCCACTACCGTTTCTTCCAGGTATTTACCCATGCTCTTCTCTTTCATTTTGATGCAATTTTTATGAAATTCCATGGTCAATTAAGCTTTCTAGGCCAACCTAAAATGGGCGTTGCGGCCCACATGAAAATTGAGGTTTTTTTCTGCGTATAGGGCTAGATATACATGGGAAATGCCCTCAAACCCGCGTACATACATGGCTGTTTTGAAAACAGTCGCATATGAGGCCACGCATAAGGTTTTTTCAATAATATAATGAGCAAATTTGCAATTTCTTGTGCAGGATGGTCCTAGAGTGGAGAGAGCGTGAATATGGTGAGGTAGAGGAAGCAGTAAGGATGATCTAATGGCTCAATAGGCTCTGCGTGCATGTGGAATCTACAAGTTTTGGTGTCTTGGTGGTTTGAGGGACAAACCAAGACTATTACAGATCCTGGTGGATTACTGGGATCCAGACTTGGAGTCCTTCCAGATAGATGGGATGTCCCTCACCATAGAGGTGGAGGACATATACTTCATTACTAGGATTTCTAGACGAGAGGAAGTGGTGAACCTTCGTTCTCGTGGTGGGCCAGGAGGTGGCCTAACTATCGACGAGTACATTGCAGTGCACTGTTATCCAGACATAGAGAAGGTGGGGAGTCAGGTCCCTACCAATGCTATACAGGTGCTGGGCCTAAAGGACATACTATTGACATTGGGGAGGATAGTAGGCTTGGCATCACTCCACCAGGCCTCGCGGCCTCTGATGTTCTATGCAGTGGAGTGCATGAGACCCACGATTTATGACTAGAGCACTACACTATTGAGCAACATGAAACATTAGCTCAGTGAGTGTAAGGCAGGTAGAGTGTGGAACTTCGGGTTCAGCAGTATTTTGAGCATGTTTTTCTTCGAGCGTGTTCCAGGATTGAGCCCCAAAGTGGACGTTCCTCTTCACGGGGTTCGAGATCCGGCCCAACGGCGTTGGGAATATTCTATGTGCAGACTGGGGGGTGGTAGGGTGGCCAACCCATATCTAGCTAACTTCTTTCCATGGTGGCGATGACAGATAGTTTCCATTGATGACTACCCCTATGCAGGGATAGATTTCCAGGGGAACCCGGACATGCCGCTACCACCAGGATCAACATATGGCGATATAGGTAACAAATCTCAACCCTCTCTTTTTAAATTTTTTGAGTTATTTAATTTTTTTTGTGTTTTCTTGATTATATGGAATAAAAAAGACATAATTTTGTGTGACAATACATAGTGACATCTACCATTTGTGTGCAGATGTGGGACCACGATGGCCAGAGGGCTTCCCTCGTCATAGATGGAGGGGAAGAGGAGATGACATCACAGGTGTGGATGTGGAGCGGATTCTCTAGAGAATTCATACCAATTTTGTGAGACTGACACATAGGGTTCCCATGGTGAAAGTCGAGGACTTGCCTGAGGCTATGTAGCGGTAGGTGGTGGATGTACCACGCGCATGGGTGCAATTATTCCAACGGCTAGCTAGAGCCGTAGTGACCTTCCATGATCACAACCCTCCTCCTCCTCCACAGGATTAGACACCTAGGAGTGTATAGATTTTGTACTACCATGTATTATACATTGGTGGCTTGAAAGCCCCAATTTTGTATCATGACACTATGTATTATCACATTTTGGATGTATGTAGAAAGTTTTATGGTGATCGGTTTATTTATTTACATGTGTAAAAATTGTGGTTGTGATTAATTTATTTTGAATGAAACAAATGCCAATCTAACACGTAGTTAGCATATGAGTCAGCAACTTGATTATTATTTCTTGGAATATGTATATATGTTATATTGTCAAATTTTCATTCTAACAATCTCACACGTAAGAATCTTCTCAATAACGTCGGATCTCTAACATGGTACAAACCATTGAGCTGTGACACTACTAACTCCGAATCAAGACGTACCTCAAGAGAAAAAATGCCATTTTAAATGGCATCCCATATAAGCTCGATAACGGCACTGTATTCAGCAACATTGTTGGAAGATGGTCGTAGACATATGCCTCCTGAAGACAGTGCCTGACCCATAGGAGTATAAATCACCCAAGCAGCAGAGGTTGAGTGTTGAGTGTGATGGCTTGCACCATCCGCAAATCCTATGTAGGTGGAATATTCCATTGACATCTTCCAAAAGAAATGGAAACTAATCACAAACCCGATCACGATAAGAAAAAGACCTAACTATGCAAAACTGTACAATAATATACAATAAGTAGCCTTGGCTGAAGATCATGCATAGTATTTCTTAAGATAGAGCCCATTTCTAGGCTCCGTCAAGGCCGTTCCTTCGTAATCCACTAGCTCATACGCACCCTTCTCTAACACACGGTTGACCACGTAAGGACCACGCCACATAGGATTAAATTTCCTTGCCCCCAAGGGTTCTTTCGATTGATCCCACAAAAGGACCAAGTCTCCTTCACTAAACGCCCTTGGATGGACAGACTTATCGTATTGGGCCTTTACGCGATGTTTATTGACTTCTAGAGCCACCAAGGCATCCTGACGCTGCTCATCAAGTTGCTCAAGGTGAACCAAATGCTCCTCCAATGGTGAAGTGTCCGGTAAGAGTTCTACAGCTAGATTCCAAGAATGAATCTCACATTCAACTGGCAATATCGACTCCACTCCATGTACAAGTTGATATGGAGAAAAACCAGTGGCAGTCTTAACAGCGGTTCGATATGCCCACAAAGCAAGATATAACATGATGTGCCAATTGTTCTTGCTTTGCACAATGGTTCGTTGTAGAATGGATTTGAGTGATTTATTCATTGCCTCTACTTGTCCATTCACTTGAGGGTAGTAAGAAGAGGAATGCTCTTGCTTATACCCTAACTTCGATGCCAACTCTTCCATCATACGGTTCTGAAAGTGCGAGCCATGGTCAGTGACAAGCTCTTTCGAAATCTCGAACTAAGTAATAATTTGGTTGAATACAAAGTGGGCGGCTGTCTCACTGTCGGATTTTACTGTAGGCATAGCCTTAGCCCATTTCGTGAAGTATTCAACAGCCACTATAATATGATGGTGCCCCCCAGCCGAAGCTGGGTTGCAATCCATAAAATCGAGCTCCCACTTAGTGAAGGGACCGGCGATGATAATGGGATGTAAAGGGGTAAGTTTCAAGCGCATATTACATGTGAAAACCTAGCAAGGGTGGCACCTCTTGACCGCATCAACACAATCCTTAAAGATCGACAGCCAGAAATAACCCGCTCTTAAAATATTTTGAGCTATAGAAATCCCAGATAAATGACCACCACATGCCCCTCCGTGGAAATCATTCAGCACTACCTCAGCCTCTTCATGAGTTAAACAACGTCGTAAAATGGAATCTACCCCATGGCGGTATAAAGTGTTATCCACTATGAGGTAGTTCTTAGAGACGCGACGTAATCGTCATCGTTCATCTCACGAGAGGTGAGTAGGGGTCTTCAGTGTTTGTAAATATATTATGATATCCCCATACCATGGGTCTAACGTTGATATTAAGAAGATGTGTTCATCGACAAACATATATTCACAAACCAACTCCTCAGCCTCGCGTGGGAAATCCGATCTAAGCTCTGCAAAAATTAAAGACTTCTTCGATTTTGCCAAAACAAACTCGAGATCGAATTCTTGCATAATGAAAATCCATTTATTATATTTTCCCCCAATCATCCTTCTGGTGAGGACGAATTGAAACAGATTGACATGGGCTACAACCAAGGTCTCACGAAGGAGAATATAATATCTCAACCACTGAACCGCTTGTAAGGTAGCTAAAGCAAGCTTCTCGACATGAAAATAACGAATCTCTGTGTCAATAAGGTTCCAACTCAAATAATATATGACATGCTCTTGGAGCTCCTCATCCTCTTGAACCAAAACCATACCAATCGTCTCTAATGATGCGGCCACATATAATAGAAAATCACAGCTATAGTCCAGGGGACTAATCACCGGGGCCTATGCTAGGGCTCGCTTGAGTGCATCGAAGGACTCTTGGGCTCACTCATCCCAATAAAAGGGGGTTTCCTTCTTCAAGAGACGCATGAAGCCTCTAGTCAAATTGGCAAATTTGACAACAAATCTTCGTAAGAAGTTTTCCATGCCTTGCAAACACTGAAGATGACAAATATTCTTCGGGGGAGACAACTGAAGTATTGCCTCAACCTTCAAAGGGTTGACTCTTATACCCTCTTTAGAAATGATGAATCCTAACAAACGACCTGACTTCACACAAAAGATGCACTTATGAGGATTTAATCTAACCAAATAGTGCCGACATCTTTTGAATACTAATCTCAAGTAATAGGGATGACGCATTCTCATACGAGAATGAGCAGCGAGGTCATCCAAAAATACTTCAATAATTGACTTGAGATCGTGGAAGATCAAGGTCATTTCCCACTGAAATGTAGCTCCGGCATTTTTAAGGCTGAAAGGAATTTTCTGATATGCAAACGTTCCCTAAGGACAAATAAATACAATTTTATGTTGGTCCTCAGGTTTAATCTGTATCTAATTATATCCGAAAAATCCATCCATGAAGGAGAACACCTCGCTACCCGCACACTCATCCAAAATATGATCAATAAATGGTGTGGGGAAATTGTCCTTAGGATAGGCACGATTCAAATCGTGGAAATCAGTACATATGCGGATCGCTCCCTGCTTCTTATCCACCGAAACAAGGTTTGAAACCCACTCCATCAAGGGAATGGGATAGATGAAACCGGCTTTCAACAACTTTTCTATCTCTGCCTTAATCGCGGGTGCTTTCCTAGGATTCACCGCACGTAAACGTTGTCGAACAGGATTAGCGTTGGGGTAAGTCTTAATTTCGTGCTTGACAATACGAGGTTCAATATCTAGCATCTCATCATAAGACCAAGAAAAAATATCATGGAATTCCTTAAATAGCTCGGTGTATTCTAGAATCTCATCATGGGAACATTCGACCCCAATATAGACATTCTCTATCATGCCAGGATTGCGAGAGATGTTCATAGGAATCGTTGAATATATGTTCGCCATGTTTTCATCAGCCATCGAACCAGGAGAGCTTAATGGAACCATAGGACTACCAACTCTCTGACTAAGAATCGCCCTAAAATCCTCATGCTCCAAGCGGTCAAGCTCTGGAAGAAAGTACGATCTATGATGGAGTTCTTCCCATGGTGGGTCAACTCTCAACATAGCCTCAATAATCGCTTCATCTGAAGGGAAAACCATATCAAGGCAGTCATGTGAGTGAGAAGACTGTACTTCCCATGCCGGCAGCACATAAGGGTCCTCCTCCTCCGTCCACGAAGAGGAAGGACTAGGCTCTGCAACACACTTGAGATTAGCTTGGTAAGCTATCATAGTTGCAGGCAACGGCACGTCCGTCACGACGGGCTCACTCAAAGTACTTGGTGTAGGAAGAATCCAAGGATCTTCCATATGACTCGTGTGAAAAGACACCGATCTCATAGATGTGAAGCCTCATCGAAACTAGATCCTATCATAAGAATCGCTGCAGGACAGCTAAAGCTCCCCATGAGGGATGGATACATGCCTACACCCACACTCCCAGTTGTCGACTGAGAATGTTCAACGATTGGGATCAAATCTCCTGAAGATGCAGTAACAGATGGATTCTTGAATGTCATTTGATCAATCGTTACGATCTTCCCATTATGTTGAAAGCATACAACACGGAACAGGGAAGAAGCAATGGCTTGCATACTGTACATCCAGTTCCTACCCAACAAGAGATTGTAGTCAAGGGACGCATCAACCACCTCGACCTCTATCGCAATGGTCTTCCCTCCCAAATGGACTTTAAGGGAAGGAAGGATGCCATGCGGTCTAAAATATCTCCCATCGAACAAAGTTAACATGGTCACTGATTTAGCCAGCTCAGGGGAACCTAGACCCTTCCAGCAGGATAAAGACATCACAGAAGCAGTAGCGCCCTTGTCAATCACAGTGCGCTTGATGATCACATTAAGACATTCTACGTGAATTAAAATAGACACATAGTAGGGAAAGTGAGGCTGAAGTCCTGCGGTTTCAAATTTAATCATGGAGGAAGAATCATCATCGTTCACACCAAGGGAAGAAAGCAATGCCTTCCTTTGTGAAGGACAACTCTAAAGCACTTCCAATGCAGACATCGCACAAGGAGTGTGGCCCAAATCCTCGACAACTGAATAGTTCTGGGCGGCTCAGGAATTTGGATTATGCCCTGAACGCTTAAGGACTCCCTTAGGAATGCGAGGTGCAGTCTTAGGTTTATCCATAGGTTTCTCAATATGAAGGGGACCCTGGTGGATCAGGCTCTTTGCCTGGGCTAGGTTGTGACGAACCATAATCTTTCGCATGGGTCACAACTTTCGCAGCACGGACCATGTTAATGCAACCATGACCACTAGTCTCCGGCGGATCTTGATCACCACCAGACTAGTCATGGGACTTCGAGTTCATATTTTGATTGTGCGGTAAAGGGTTAGTTAGCACAGTTGGGCCCTGTGCCAAGAATCTCGAAGCTTCCTCAATACGAGGACACAAGTAAGTGAGGTGATCATCCTTACATAACTTGCAAGGGAACTTAACCTTACGTTTAGCTTCCTTGTCCCCCCCATCATTCTGGCCGTTCTTGTCATTAATATTAGCATTCTCATTCTCATTCCCACCCTTATGATTATTTTTACCCTTTTTTCTATTCTGTCCGGGCTGCTGGTTACCCTTCTGGTCTGACAATTGCACAGAAAGTACACTTGTTGTTTGGGTGGGTTGATATGAAGTCATAGCTTATCCCGAAGTAGATTGGTTGATTAACAATTGAATAACTTGTTTTGCAACCGAATCTATAGGTTTCGCACTTGCACAACCCACAATGCCATCAGCATGTGGTCTAGGTTTGACTTTGGGGTCGAAACTGGAACGCGAAACATTGGCAATAATCTCATATAACAAACCGGACTGAGCATAGATCAAGTCCAGTTTTTGTGCCCTAAAAATCACTTGTTCCTCATTCTGCACTACAGATGTAGAAACATCCTTCGCTATATATGGCAATAACAACTTGAGGAACCACTCGAGGAGGAACTCCGGCGATATAAAGGCTTTAATTAACCTCTTTCGTCTACGCCACTCTTGAATGTGATCAGAGATATGTGTGACTTTATCTTGCCGAAATGTCAACAAGTGTTCAGTACCAACGTCATAACGCACTGGTAGCTAGAAGTGATTAAGAAAAGTCATTGCAAGGTCATCGAACAAAGTGAAAGCTCCCCTAGGTAACTCTATATACCATTTCGCGGTGGGCCCTGTAAGGGTACATTGAAATAGTCTCAAACAGATTGAGTCCTAATGTAAGGAATTCAAAGAGCACCATAGGTGAAATGTAGTAACGTGTTCACTCGGATATTCTCTCGGTTTTCCCTAAAACTTAGGTATGTCCAAAGGATGCTTGGTAGGGACAACCGGCCAAGCCAAGTCATGAGCTACAGGATCGTTTGTTAATCTCGACAATTTAGGAAGATTGAGCATCGCGAGGAAAGGGAGCCTAGGATGATGAGGTCGATGGACCACTCCCTAATTCATATAGGTCTGATTACCACCATGGCCTTGGCCATAGTTCCCTCCTCCCGTATGACCCACATAGGGTGGCGTGGAAGCACCATAGTGTGGTGTACCTTGACTAGTAGGAGCTACAAAGCTGTAATTAGGAGAGTAAGCAGGTTTTTGATACCCGCCCCCATAAGGTGAAGAACCTTGTCCATACTGCGTACCATGATAAGGTCCATAAGTCATCGCATGCGACGTACCATGATAAGGTCCATAATTCATCGCATGTGACGTCCCATGAGACACTCCGTAGGTAGGAATATACGCTCCGGAAGTAGGAATATACATACCAGAAGTAGGGATATACACCCCGAAAGTAGTAACATGACCTCTAGAAGCATGAACATAACCTCCCGAAGCAACGGGTGGTATGTAAACCTGAGACACAATCGGTCTAGTAACCGCAGTATGGACTTGACTCATAGCCATGTGCCGCCTTGAAGGACCACGTGAATAAGGTGGAGGGTGAACATTTGAAGAACTAGGGACAGAGGATGAAGGGATCTGAGTGATCAAGTACGTACTATTCCCTATAGTCACTCGTCTCGGATCTGGTATCCTAATAGGATCACTAACCCTAGACCTAGGAGGGATATGTGATGTAAATTCCACCATGAGGATGGAAGGTGCAATGTGACTAGTGCTCCCAAACCTCTCCACATGGTAAGGAATGAGAGTTCCCCTAGGCATAGTGTTAGGCTCAAAGTCATATTCGACATGAAATGCCAAATCATGTGTAGGAAAACCAGACATACCATAACTACCATAGCTAGTGCTGGCGAGTTCAAAATGAGTCTCGACGTCCTCCGACATTCCATACCGATAACGCGTCAATGGGGAATCAACACCAGAGTGAGTAGGTATATCGTGCATGGTTCCTATCTTAGAAATCATAGGACCTAACTCAGCCAATTTGGGTGAAGGATCGTAAGTAGGAGTAAACTCCCCATCGTCTACATGAATGGGAGAAGGTGGTTCAGGAATACCTTCTAAATGGTCTCCCATGGTGTGTGAATCAATGTACGAAATAGTCTGCCTAGACTGTCTACGTCTCTCTCCCAAAGGAGGAGGAGAAGTAGAAGGTGGAAGTCCCATTAAACGACGAGAACAGTGAGGAGCCACACCTGAATCCACAATGACTCAAAAAATATAAAAGACTCTCTATTTACGTAAACCCTAGGCCAACTATCATGCACAGAGCAATCACTAATAAAATCTAAATCCAAATGCAAGCAAACAAGGGCTGGATAAGTGATCTCCCGAATGAAGCAGGTATGTCTCGCCTAGGAGAGGCTTGAGACTCCCATACACAACAAGCGGAGGTACGTAACCAATTATTGTGTCCCTCACCTTCAACGCGTAAAGCGACTGTGCTATCCGACCCCAACCTGGCCGGGACATCCACAGAATAACCCTTGCAAAGTACCCCCTCGATATCCTAGGTAAGGTCACTAAGGTCACCTCAATATAATCAATGGTCAGGCAGACAGTCGCAGGAGGGATTGATCGTATGGGCAGGGTAGCAAAGCCCGAAACTCTCGAAAGAGCCTCCAGATACGAATACAATCCTGGAAATATCTTCGGTGCTACTCAGTTATGACTAGGGGTCATCCCAATCAATAACCGCTCACACTACCTTGTGCTTAACTCCCTTTTGAGAGGAGGATCCTGAGAAACACTGGTTATACCAAGGATTTCACACACTCACCTGGACAGACACGTACATGTCGTTGTTTAGTGATCTTGGAGAATTTACTTACAATGAACTATTCCAAGATCCTAAAACCTAAGCTTGTTGGAGCACCCTATAAAAGAAAAGAGTGTAGTTCATTTTAATTTAGCATTGATTTTAATTGGATTTATTACTCAAAAGAGGGATATGGTCGTGCAACTAATGGTGTTATGACACAACATGAAGTAAAATGTACACCTAACAATCAATGCAAATGCATTGTGTCCATGAAAATAGGGTATGCTACTACGTGAAATGCACAATTCTTCTTCAAATGATGAATGCAAGCTTTCCTATATGAAGTCCTAACTAATACTCCAAAGCAAATCTAGTGCAAGTACAATTCAAAATGCAAAATGCAATGCATGATGATAAGCAGATGTTTTTGGATTTTTTGAAATAAAATGAGGTGCAAAAAGCAAAAGAATGATTCTACAACCCCTAGACTCTATAAGCGCCCATAAATAGCACTCGAGCAAAGCACTAAGGTAAAATAACTCTAATGCACTAATCTCAAACAAAAAATCGAAAATGCCATGACAAGAACCTTCTTAAAAAGAAAAAATTTAGCCTAAAAAAATGTTTCTGGTCAGAAACAAAGGTATAAACAGACTCAAGCAGTGCCAAAGGAGACTCAGCAAACATCAAACTTCACCCAGCAACCATTTAACTTCCCCAAAAAGGGAAAAGTAAGGGCATACGTGACTGTTCACAGTAAACCCATGTGCATACACGAAAATCGAAGAGAAAATCACGTGTATACGCGACTGTGACTTAAAAACTCGTGTACAGGAAGAAAGGTGCATAAAATCAAGGCAAAAAGACAAGCTGAGACAGACTTCACACCAATCAAATACTACCAGGAAAACATGCCCCCAGACCCAACACAGAAACAAGAGAGAGAGCAATTCAAATTCATTGAATGCCGATAAAACAACCCGCAAAGGACAACTACTAGGAACTCCCCAGTGGAGTTGCCAATTCTGTTACGGAGAGAAATTCCTATGGCTTGGGGTACCACAACAGACAGCTTGACTCCAGAAATCAATCCTTTCCAATATGCAATAGAAATTAAATGTCTAACACTAAAGGATCAAACCTCATACCTTATTCTAGACGGTTAAAGTAGATCCCCGTTGAGCTTTCCAACTTCAGCTTGAATTGATAGATTGCTTCCTCAACAACAAGTAAACAATACAAGCATTCTATATATCATGGTGTCATATCTATTCTAGCATATATAATCAATAATGTATAAGCATTTGATATAATCCAATGGATAAAATATTCATTCAAACACACATTATTGGACAGGAAAAGATATGTCTATTAATATAAATCAGAGATTACAAGATACAACCTCTGTCAGCACGTCTACGAACCGGAGAAACTGAATCCCCCACTTGGGCCTCCACCACTTCAATCCTCTGTCTCTCGATAGCAAGCTCACAAGTAAAAGGAAAGCTTGGGAAGAACACAAAAGTGCCAGGAGTCCAGGGGTAATGAAAGGTCGAATCTGAGCGATCTCAAGGCATAGGGAGGCCAGGAGTCAAATGAGTCGGATCCATGTCAAGGAAAATTCCAAAAGGATTTGGATTTTGTACACATCCCGATGTATGTGGTTTTAGTGGTAAAACCCGCGTATATACATGATTATAGGTTTAAAAGTCGCGTGTATAATTTTTCTCATGTTTTTAGGGATGGTCAAGGAAACATCAAAGGATAAAAAATGGTCCATGGGGTCTAAGGAGTCTGCAATGGGATAGGGGAAGGCCATACAAAGTGTGATTCACCTGGAATGGTGAAATCAGCTATAACAGATGCCCCCTAATATGTGAGGTCAGAGGGGTCATATGATGGTCGAAATACATTATAAGTCCATCCTAGAAGTCTGTTATAGCTGATTTCACCACTCCAAGTGAATCACACATTGTATGGCCTTCCCCTGTCCCGCTACAGACTCCTTAGACCCCATGGACCATTTTTTGTCCTTTGATGTTTGCTTGACCATCCCTAAAAACATGAGAAAAATGATACATCCCGATGTACGCGGTTTCCTTGACCATCCCTAAAAACATGAGAAAAATGATACACATCCCGATGTACACAGTTTTAGTGGTCAAACCCATGTATATACGTGATTATAGGTTTAAAAGTCACGTGTATCATTTTTCTCATGTTTTTAGGGATGCTCAAGGAAACATCAAAGGACAAAAAATGGTCCATGGGGTCTAAGGAGTCTGCAGCAGGACAAGGGAAGGCCATACAAAGTGTGATTCACCTGGAGAATGTCTATATTGGGGCGGAATGTTCCCATGCTGAGATTCTAGAATACACCGAGCTATTTAATGAATTTCATGATATGTTTGCTTGGTCTTATGATGAGATGCTAGGTATTGACACTCGTATTGTCGAGCACGAAATTAAGACTTACCCCAATGCTAATCATGTTCGACAATGTTTATGTGCAGTGAATCCTAGGAAAGCACCCGCGATTAAGGCAGAGATAGAAAAGTTGTTGAAGGTCGGTTTCATCTATCCCGTTCCCTTGATGGAGTGGGTTTCAAACCCCGTTCTGGTGGATAAGAAGCAAGGAGTGATCCGCATATGTACTAATTTTCGTGATTTGAATCATGCTTGTCCTAAGGACAATTTCTCCACACCATTTATTGATCAGATTTTGAATGAGTGTGCAGGTAGCGTGGTGTTCTCCTTCATGGATGGCTTTTCCGGATATAATCAGATACAGATTAAACCTGAGGACCAACATAAAACTACATTTATTTGTCCTTGGGGAATGTTTGCATATCGAAAAATGCCTTTCGGCCTTAAAAATTCCAAAGCTACATTTGAGCAGGCAATGACCTTGATCTTCCATGATCTCAAGTCAATTATCGAAGTATTTTTGGATGACCTCGCTGCTCATTCTCGTATGAGAATGCGTCATCCCTATTACTTGAGATTAGTATTCAAAATACGGCGGCACTATTTGGTTAGATTAAATCCTCATAAGTGCATATTTTGTGTGAAGTCAGGTCGTTTGTTAGGATTCATCATTTCTAAAGAGGGTATAAGAGTCGACCCTTTGAAGGTTGAGGCAATACTTCAGTTATCTCCCCCGAAGAATATTTTTCATCTTCAGTGTTTGCAAGGCATGGCAAACTTCTTACGAAGATTTGTTGTCAAATTTTCCAATTTTACTAGAGGCTTCATGCATCTTTTGAAGAAGGACACCCCCTTTTATTGGGATGAGCGAGCCCAGGAGTCCTTCGATGCACTCAAGCAAGCCCTAGCATCGGCCCTGATGATTAGTCCCCCGGACTATAGCCGTGATTTTTTATTATATGTGGCTACGTCATTAGATACGATTGGTATGGTTTTGGTTCAAGAGGATGAGGAGCTCCAAGAGCATGTCATTTATTATTTGAGCTAGAACCTTATTGACGCAGAGATTCGTTATTGTCATGTCGAGAAGCTTGCTTTAGCTACCGTACATGCGGTTCAGTGGTTGAGACATTATATTCTCCTTCTCCAGACCTTGGTTGTAGCCCATGTCAATCCGTTTCAATTCATCCTCATTAGAAGGATGATTGGGGGAAAATATAATAAATGGATTGTCATTCTGTAAGAATTCGATCTTGAGTTCGTTTCGGCAAAATCGAAGAAGTCTTCAATTTTTGCAGAGCTTATATCGGATTTCCCGTGTGAGGCTGAGGAGTTGGTTTGTGAAGATACGTTTTTCGATGAACACATCTTCTTAATCTCAACGTTAGAACCATGGTATGGGGATATCATAATATATTTACAAACACTGAAGACCCCTACTCATCTCTCGTGAGATGAACGAAGACGATTACATCACGTCTCTAAGAACTACCTCATAGTGGATAACACTTTGTACCACCGTGGGGTAGATTCCATTTTATGATGTTGTTTAACTCATGAAGAGGCTGAGGTAGTGCTGAATGATTTCCATGGAGCGGCGTGTGGTGGTCATTTATCTAGGCTTTCTACAACTCAAAATATTTTAAGAGCGGGTTATTTCTGGCCGCCGATCTTTAAGGATTGTGTTGATGCGGTAAAGAGGTGCCACCCTTGCCAGGTGTTCTCATGTAATATGCGCTTGAAACCTACCCCGTTACATCCCATTATCACCGCCGGTCCCTTCACTAAGTGGGGGCTCGATTTTATGGTTTGCAACCCAGCTTCGGCTGGGGGAAACCATCATATTATAGTGGTTGTTGATTACTTCACGAAATGGGCTGAGGCTATGCCTACAGTAAAATCCAACGGTGAGACAACTGCCCACTTTGTATTCAACCAAATTATTACTCGGTTCGGGATTCCGAAAGAGCTTGTCACTAACCATGGCTCACACTTTCAGAACCGTATGATGGAAGAGTTGGCATCGAAGTTAGGGTATAAGCAAGAGCATTCCTCTTCTTACTACCCTCAAGCGAATGGACAAGTAGAAGCAGTGAATAAATCACTCAAATCCATTCTCCAACAAACCATTGTGCAAAGAAAGAACAATTGGCACATCATGTTATATCCTGCTTTGTGGGCATATCGAACCGTTGTTAAGACTGCCACTGGTTTTTCTCCATATCAACTTGTACATGGAGTGGAGTTGATATTTCCGATTGAATGAGAGATTCCTTCTTTGAAGCTAGTTATAGAACTCTTACTGGACACTTCGCCATTGGAGGAGCATTTGGTTCACCTTGAGCAACTTGATGAGCAGCGTCGAGATGCCTTGGTGGCTCTAGAAGTCAATAAATGTCGCGTACAAGCCCAATACGATAAGTCTTTCTGTCCAAGGGCGTTTAGTGAAGGAGACTTGGTCCTTTTGTGGGATCAACCGAAAGAACCCTTGGGGGCAGGGAAATTTAATCCTATGTGGCGTGTGGTCCTTACGTGGTCAAGCGTGTGTTAGAGAAGGGTGCGTATGAGCTAGTGGATTACGAAGGAACAGCCTTAGCGGAGCCTAGAAATGGGCTCTATCTTAAGAAATACTATGCATGATCTTCAGCCAAGGCTGCTTATTGTATATTATTGTACAATTTTGCATAGTTAGGTATTTTTCTTATCGTGATCGGGTTTTTGTTTAGTTTCCATTTATTTTGGCAGATGTCAATGGAATATTCCACCTACATAGGATTCACAGATGGTGCAAGCCATCACACTCAACACTCAGCCTCTGCTGCTTGTGTGATTTATACTCCTATGGGTCAGGTACTGTCTTCAGGAGGCGTATGTCTACAGCCATCTTCCAACAATGTTGCTGAATACAGTGTTGTTATCGAGCTTCTACGGGATTCCATTTCAAATGGCATTTTCTCTCTTGAGGTACGTCTTGATTAGGAGTTAGTAGTGTCACAGCTCAATGGTTTGTACCATGTTAGAGATCCGACATTATTGAGAAGATTCTTATGTGTGAGATTGTTAGAACGACAATTTGACAATATAACATATATACATATTCCAAGAAATAATAATCAAGTTGCTGACTCATATGCTAACTACGTGTTAGATTGGAATTTGTTTCATTCACAATAAATTAATCACAAGAACAATTTTTACACATGTAAATAAATAAACCGATCACCATCAAACATTTTATATACATCCAAAATGTGATAATACATAGTGTCATGATACAAAATTGGGGCTTTCAAGCCACCAACGTATAATACACGGTAGTACAAAATGTATACACTCCTAGGTGTCTAATCCTGTGGAGGAGGAGGAGGGTTGTGATCATGGAAGGTCACTACGGCTCTATCTATCCATCGGAATAATCGCACCCATGCGCATGGTACACCCACCACCTGCCGCTGCATAGCCTCAGGCAAGTCCTCGACTTGCGCCATGGGAACCCTATGTGTCAGTCTCACAAAATTGGTATGAATTCTCTGGAGCGTCCGCTCCACATCCACACCGGTGATGTCATCTCCTCTTCCCCTCCGTCTATGACGAGGGAAGCCCTCTGGACACCGTGGTCCCACATCTACACACAAATGGTATATGTCACTATGTATTGTCACACAAAAATATCTCTTTTTTATTCCATATAATTAAGAAAACACAAAAAAATTAAATAAATCAAAAAATTTAAAAAGAGAGGGTCGAGATTCATTACCTATATCTCCATATGCCAATCCTAGTGGTAGCAGCATGTTCGGGTCCCCCCGGAAATCTATCCCTACATAGGGGTAGTCATCGATGGCAACTATCTGTCATCTCCACCATGGAAAGAAGTCAGCTGGATATGGGTTGGCCGCCCTACCACCCCCCAGTCTGTGCATAGCATCTACCCAACATCGTTGGGCTGGATCTCGAACCCTGTGAAGAGGAATGTCCACTCTGGGGCTCAATCCTGGAACATGCTCGAAGAAAAATGTGCTCAAAATACTGCTGAACCCGACATTCTGCATTCTACCTACCTTACACTCACTGAGCTGATGTTTCATGTTGCTCAGTAGTGTAGTGCTCCAGTCGTAAATCGTGGGTCTCGTGCACTCCCTTGCATAGAACATCAGAGGCCGCGAGGCCTGGTGGAGTGATGCCAAGCCTGCTATCCTCCCCAATGTCAATAGTATGGCCTTTAGGCCCAGCACCTATATAGCATTGGTAGGGACCTGACTCCCCACCTTCTCTCTGTCTGGATAGCAGTACACCGCAATGTACTCATCGATAATTAGGCCACCTCCTGGCCCACCAAGAGAAGGAAGGTTCACCACTTCCCCTCATCTAGAAAGCCCAGTAATGAAGTATATATCCTCTACCTCTATGGTGAGGGACATCCCATCTATCTGGAAGGACTCCGAGTCTGGATTCCAGTAATCCACCAGCATCTGTAATAGTCTTGCTTTGGCCCTCAAACCACCAAGACACCAAAACTTTTAGAGTCCACATGCATGTAGAGCCTGTTAAGCCATTATATCAGCCCTTATTGCTTCCTCTAACTCACCATGTTCATGATCTCTCCACTCTAGGACCATCCTGCACAAGAAATTGCAAATTTGCTCATTATATTATTGAAAAAACCTTATGCACGGCCTCATACATGACTGTTTTCAAAACAGCTGCGTATGTACGCGGGTTTGAGGGCATTTTCCGCATATATATAGCCCTCTACGCAGAAAAAACCTCAATTTTTGTGTGGGCCACAGCGCCCATTTTAGGTTGGCCTAGAAAGCTTAATTGACCATGGAATTTCATAAAAATTGCATCAAAATGAAAGAGAAGAGCATGGGTAAATACCTGGAAGAAACGGTAGTGGATTCCGCCAGCTGGATCTCCTGGAATTTGCTGTTGAAAATCAGAGCTCAAATGGGTAAAAGTTTCAAATGTTTTATAATTATTTGAATTTTTTACTATTTATAGAAAATTTTCAAATATTTGAAAATTTTCCTATAGTTTCGACATTTTCTAGCCATTTTTTACATTATTCATGATGTAGAAGACCTTTTTCAGTGTCGTTTCAGCTATTGGATTGACCCGTTCATGCCGATCTCAGGTATCATGTCTAAACTAGCATATAGGTTAGGTTTCATCACCATTTTCAATTTGCATGACCTTATGACCATATCATCATGACCTTAGGTACGAACCCACTCTGTTATGTCACGGAACCTTCTTGCTATTTTAGAAGTGGCATGATACGAGTGGTAGAGCTTCACCTTACATGGGTACCCTAGTTAGCACCTTATTTGCATTTGGTGCCCATGCCAATTTTTTCTCTTTTAGGGTGTGGGAGTCTGTTGTATAGTACTTCCATGACATTTCGCAAGAGCCTCATACTCCTCTTGATCTTTTGCTGGCCTATTTCCCTCAGGACTCCCTTATGTCAAGTTGTGAATGCATTATCATGAGCTTTTCCTGCCTTATTGAGCTTTATATCGGCTCCCCTGACATTGCATTTCAGCCATATAGCCCAAGCTTGTCTCATGTCTAACCATGTAGAGCCATTTTTTATATCCTTCGCAGCTTGTTTCCCATTTTACCGGAAGGGGATTTTCCCCCGAGTGTCGATATCCTACACATGTATCCTTGCATTGAGCATAGGTATGTTCCATTGCTTGGAACTAGTTTTTTTTCCCTTATGACACTCATCTCCTCCTAGTCTATAACTATAAATCCATTTTATTCTTTTTCAAGCTTTTTAAATATTGAAAAAGTCCAAAAAATCAAAAAACCAAAAATCCAGACAAGGAAAGATGTTATCTTTGGCAGCTATCGACTCGTGTCGCCTTCAAACAAAGCACAGTATATCACATCCATTGGTTGGGTTATAGTTTGACTTTAGGAGTTGTACTCATTTATTTGAGTTTATCTCCACCGACTAGTTAAGCTTCCAATCCCTATGGAGCCTCTGTTGATGCCTCCTGTGTCGCAGAGATGTCCCAGTTTGTATATCGAGTCTATGCTACCTTTATTCAGTCACCATATGCCGTTATGCTCTTGTTCAAAGGAAGTTGAAGACTGAGTCAGCCATTCCTTAGTTCTCTTGACTTTGCATGTCGGCCATTCCCGGTACAGTTACTGGTTTGTGCACCTTATGATCGAGTCCTTCCACATTATACAGCTTTGCTGAGTACCTCATGTTGGATGATGGGGGATGCCTTAATGCCCTCCTTCCAACGGATTCCACCCCATAAACTTCAGATCATTTATTCTAGGATTGGAATCTAGAGTCATTTTGAGTGCCTTGAGACTTGTAGTCATCAATGGCTAGTTGAGTCTCACTATCGACAGTCTTTTGGGAATACATCAATGTCCCTTGATCGATGGATCCTCTCAAGTGTTCGACCTCAACACATTTATTCACACTTGTTAGTTTGTACTCTAGTACCTTGATTCCCATTTTCATTATCAGTGGGTGATCTCACGTCTGTTAACAGTATACATTAATGACCGGTAATCAGACGATGGACTACTATGTTTGACCTTGACACCTCTATTCGCATAGTAGGACATGTACTCGTAGCGGTTTGTGTAGAAGACTTTCCAGATTGGTGGCATCTTTTACATGCCACCTCCTTGATCGTGCCAGTGTTCATTAGATTTCAGCTCTTGTGACTTGATTCCAATATATGTCAGATATTTCCAGCCACTATGGAGATATTGATCTGTTATATATCTTCAGCCATTATGGATATCATGGTCCTTTGTATATCTTCATCATGGAGATTCTGATCTATGTATATTGTACGTGGCAATGACCACTTATGTGATATCTTGTATCATGCCTATTCATGGCCATTGTACTCTTATGTATCCGGGACTGCTATATGTATTTGCAGTTATGTGCAGAGTTGTATTATTGTACTATGTTGATTGGGTGGCTGGTCTTTCATTTGGGATCCTTCATCACTCCACTTCTGGGATGGACTTATAATGTATTTTGGCCATCATATGACCCCTCTGACCTCACACATTAGGGGGCATCTGTTATAGCTGATTTCACCACTCCAGGTGAATCACACTTTATATGGCCTTCCCCTATCCCGCTGCAGACTCCTTAGACCCCATGGACCATTTTTTGTCCTTTGATGTTTCCTTGACCATCCCTAAAAACATGAGAAAAATGATAC
>LPNX010379655.1:129434-154428 GCA_001517045.1 Pseudotsuga menziesii
CCGACAGAGGTTGTATCTTGTAATATCTGATTTATATTAATAGAAATATCTTTTCCTGTCCAATAATGCGTGTTTGAATGAATATTTTATCCATAGATGTTTTCAAATGCTTATACATTGTTGATTGTATACGCTAGAATATATCTAACACCAAGATATATATTATGCTTGCATTGTTTACTTGTTGTTGAGGAAGTAATCTATCAATTCAAGCTGAATTTGGAAAGCTCAACGGCGATCTACTTCAACCGTCCGAAATAAGGTACAAGGTCTGATCCTTTAGTATTAGACATTTAATTTCTATTTGATATTGGAAAGGATTGATTTATGGAGTCATGATGTCTGTTGTGGTACCCCAAGCCATAGGGATTTCTCTCCATAACAGATGTGCAGGGAGAAGAATAGAATATTTTATGTAAATTTTTGTCACCTTTTATATTTTTGGGCCATATTTTGTGGATATTGGTCGTTATTTGTAGAATCAGTTAAGAGTTAGTTAGGAAGTTTTCTAAGTGGAACTTGAATGTAAAGTCACAAGCCTGCAAATAGAAGTAGAATTGCAAATGTTGGATATACTTGGAAGGGAAATTAAAGAGCACTAGTTGATATGTGAACTGTTTTGAAGAACCTGCAATTTTTGTGCGGAAGTAATATGAGAAGATGAAAGTTGATCTGAATTGTTGTGTTCTTTTATGTCTTACTATTTTACTATTTTCTGCGACTCAATGATGAATGTTAAGTGAATCTGCGATATGGATCTATGATGCGATGTTTCCTTGTTTTAAATGATGCTATCTTGTTGGACCAGTTTCTGCATCAGTATTCTTATTGTTCTTATGATTGAATAATGTGATCTGTTAATGATGAATGATTATGTTAACGATTAAGTGAGTAATCACATCTGTTAATGTCACACTAATATGAGTAAATAGATGCACATATTCATCTCCTATTATGCAGAAACTTAGTTCCGTTAGCTCTCCCTCGAACATATCGGGTGAGACTTCATCCACTCTACGGTTGTTGGTGGACGGGGTAAAACCTATCTGGGCCAGTGCTCATGGAGATTGAGGTGGGTTGGGTGTTGACAGACTGAGAATCGTTGTCAAATGGTATTTGTTTGTTGGGTTTGTGTCAGCAATGATGATGATGATGACAATGATGAAGTCGATGATGATTATGATGGCAATGAAATTAACACCACAACAAAATCCTGTGATTAAAATCCCTTTTTTCTTCATTTTTTTGTGTCTAAACCACTTTTTAATGTATTTTTCTTTATTTTATTATCTAATTTGATGCAATTTCTCAGTTCGATGTTATTTTAGGTATTTATTGCTTCAATTTTCTAAACCCAAGACAATTTGTGTCAACCAATGATGGAATCTATCATAGTTTCTACCAAGTAAATATGATTGAAGTATATTGTAACAAGTAAAGCCTTAGCTCGAGAACTGGAAATTCAACATTGAACACTTGATGTGTGCTAATATATGGTGTAGTCCTATGGAAAAATGCATCATCATCTATTGTATAGATAATTATGTGTAAACCATATTATACATAATTAATATTTTGATGAAAATATTTAAACCCTTTTTTTCTAAGAACACAACCAAATTATGTAGTTGAGTATGTAGTGATGTCCTAAACTTATAAGTAAACTAATAATTTTATTCTATAAACTTTACATTATCCTATTCAGAAAAATTGTGACACTATAGAAATCAAAGGCACCTGAAAAGAAATGTTAAGGGAAACTTATGGTAGATAATCGAAACATATTTGAAACTTAATAGAAAACTTGTAAAATTGTAACAAAAAATGTTGTAGTATATTAAATTAATAAACATAGTGGGACTTCCATGTTTATTATAATCATATACTAAATGGATTTCCAAAGTCACTCATTAATATTGAGTTCCATTATAAAACATGAAGCCAATTTAGGCTTAATGTTTAGGGAATGAGACCCCTTGTGAATGTGTTTCCCATCATAATTTTTTCCATTTTTATTAAGAAAGAGCCATGTTCCAACTAGAATACGACTCTACAATATATCAATTTATTATAAATCCATGTTCTTCAATTTGAAACCCTAATAAATTCTCTAACTCTATAAAAAAAAATCTTCTTTTTTAACTTTAAGTAATATATATAAAGAAGATGAAGTGTATTCCAAGAATAGGGAAATAGGCTAGTTAGCCTCCCGTTGAAGGAGGAATCCCAGTTAACCTCCCTGATTGAAGGTGAAGGATTAGTTGGCCTCCTTGATTTAAGGAAGGTGTGGGTGTGCTCATGTTGATGTCATAGTGTGCTTGTCTGATGCCAAGTAAGTCAATTAAACTTAGGATAGTGAGTAAATAGGCCAAAATTGACCAAATAAGTGTGCATGTTGGGTAAATGACTGCAACACTCCCCCTTAAGCTATACTCAAGAGGAGTAAAAATAAAATGCACGAAATTCTAGTTCTCCAGCAACAAATTCCATAGGTCACCCTGCACAATAATGTAACTCAAACAATGCTCAAAAGTAAATCTAAGTGAGGAAAGAGGGAAAACCCAGTGGGAAAAATCCCCCCTCAAGATGAACACTGGAGAAGTAATCTGATCACCCTAATAAACTCACCCCCAACAGTGAATAGAGGTAAGTGAAATTCTTCTTTGAAAATATCTTGGTGAAGATGCTTGCAACCTGCTCATCATTAGGGAAGTACTGCAAAAGAATGGTCCCGTCATGCACCAACTCTCTGATGTAGTGCATGTGTATCTCTACATGTTTTGTCCTATTCTTGGTAATTGGATCTATGGAGATCTAATAGAACTTTGATTGTCACAAAATATGACATTAGACAAAGCACTATGAAAATCAAACTCTGAAAGAATGCCTTGCAACCAGACAGCTTGGATGCAAGCATTCACTGCTCCTTTGTACTCAGGCTCTGCTGAAGACAATGAAATGGCAGCCTGCTTTTTGTTAGACTAGAAAATGGGGCCACCACCAAACATGAATACATACGCATAAGTATACTTCCCATCAATAGAATATCCTGCCCAATCTGAATCTGTGTAACTAACTCACTCTAGCTGAGAGTTTGCAACATAGTGAATGTCGTAGGTCCCGGTGCCCTGAATATAATAGAGGATACTCTTGGATGAATTCCAATGAATATCATGAGGCTACTGCATGTATTATGATACATAATTCATAGAATAATATATATCATTCCAATAATGTGCAAGTAAAGAAAACTACCAATCAGTTGGCGGTAGATTGTGCAATCCATGGGTGGAGTGCTTTTTCCTTCTTCAAGGTTGATCCCTACGAAGAAAGGGAATGGAGAAGCCTTAAATTCAGCCATGTTAAACTTAATTAATAGGTTTTATATGTATTTATACCGAGTTACCATTATCCCATCAAAATTTTGTGCAATTTCAAGCCCCAGAAATTGCTTCAAGAGCCCCAAATCGCTCATCTCAAATGCATCATGGAGGGTAGTTTTTATGAATGAAATGGAAGCAAGTGTGCTATCAGTAATAAAGAGATCATAAAAATATAAAACAATGATAATTAAATTACCATGATACTTCTATAGATAAACATTCGAATCAGATTTACACCTTTGAAAGGTTTACGAAAGAAGGCATCCATCCTAGAATACTATGATCTTGGGGCATGTTTTAGCCCATATAATGACTTATTTAGTTTGCAAACCAAATATGGATCTGAAATGTATCCCTTGGGATGCTTCATGTATATCTCCTCATGAATATATCCATATATAAAGTCACTCTTAACATGCATATGATGCACTTCCCAGTGCTTGGATGCCACAATTGCCAAACCTAGGCGGATGGAGTCCATTTGCAACCGATGCAAAGGTCTCATGGTAGTCCACTCCTTGGACCTGGGAGAACCCTTTTTCTACCATAATTTCCTTATATTTTCAATTTGTTCCATCATCAATAATATTCTTCCAAAACAACCACTTGCATTGAACTAATTTCCTCCCAAGTGGAAGAGAAACTAGCTCCCAAGTAGCATTTTTCCGAAAAGGAATTAAACTCTTTGTCCATGGAAGCTTTCCATCACGGATATTTTTGAGCATGGTAGTAAGAATTAGGATCTAAAATTATCATTAAATAACAAGTTTCATACAACAATTCATCATGTCAAGAGATCGCAATACATTCTCTTTGGAAATCAGACCGGGTTCTTCTTGGATCATCCAAATTTTCAATGTTTTCACTAGCGGAAGTGTCTGGTTGGCCCAAGTTGGGAGATTTGTTTTCACTTCAGAATATGATTATGAACCTAATTTTTTCTATTCCCTGATATAATATATCAGAGCCACAAAATCAGATTCATCACTCCCAATTTCACCATCCAAATATTCAACAGAATAGGAAGGAAAATCAACAGTTTTCTCTTTCACTAGTTCTACCGCTTGAAAAGGATCATCGAACCGGACAATTATTTCAATGAAATTTTATTTTTTTCTGATATTAAGCAGATTGAATCCTTTATAATATTCTATATATCCATTAAACAGACATCCAATACTTTGCATTTGCAAATATTTCCTCTTATCTTGTGTAATTCAGGCCCATGCAATGGACCCAAACACCCTAAAATTCGACACAACCATCTTGTGTCCAAAGTAGGATTTGAAATGGGTATTACCTATCATGGATGAGTGAGGCACTTTGTTTTGAATGTATTCAGAAAAATTCATGGCCTCAAGCCATAAATTTGCAGCCAATCTCTTGGCTTCCATCATGCATGTGGTCATGTCCTTAAGGGAGCGGTTCTTTCTCTCCGCTAGACCATTCTGCTGGGGAGTGTAGGGAAATGAATGCCAATGTTGGAACATAGTTGTAGCAACTCATTACTAAAATATTCCCCTCCTTTATCATATCTCAAGTATTTGATCTTTTTCTCAGATGCATTCTCAAGCAATGCTTTCAATTCAGTGAATTTTTCTAAGACTTCTGACTTTTTCTTAATGAAGAAGACCCATGTATATTTAGAAAAATCATCTATGAAGGTGAGAACATACCGAGATCCATTCAAGTATGTGGTGGGAATTTATCATCTGATATCATAATGAATCAGCCCCAAACTTTCTGATGCTCGGTTTGCCTTCCCCCAATCAAACTTATGCTCAGGATGCTTGCCCAAAATACAACCTTTGCAAATTCTGGTGGTAGATGTGATGAACGGGAGGCCTTCAACCATGGAATTTTTTTGTAATTTATGCAAGTATTTGAATTTTATATGGCCAAATATCTCATTCCATAGTATACTGACCTCATTTCCATGAGTCAGAAGAGTTGTGGGCTTTGCATCTTCCACAAAATGGGAAAATGCATAGGCTTTTGCATGATGATTTGCAGCTCCTTTTGCCACAAGTTTCCCTGATGAAATTTCAGTAATTTCTACATCATCTGGGATGAAGGATGTTCTCTTGGGAAATCCAGTATGGGTAATTTGATAGACACTCAGGAGGTTTGAGGCAAGAGATGGTACATACAGAACATTGGAAAAATAAACATGTTGAAGATTTATTGTACCCTGTCCTTTTGAAATGATGGTAGAGTCATATCCCATGTGGATGGGAATGATTTTTCTGGTGTCCATAGAAGAGAAGGAGTCTCTCCTTCCCATGCCATGATTCAAAGCTCCAGATTCTATGATGCAAGCTTTGGACTTCGAGGCGCTTTCCATGAGATCATGTCCCCTTTCTTGCCGGTATTCCCGATCTTGATTGTCTTTCCTCTGAAATATTTGCGGAATATTTATGTTATTTCTCTTGAGTATAGAAGTAGATTCATCAAGTTACTTTTTCATGCAAGCATGTTCAGGGTGGAAGCCCTTCCTATAGTATGAACACTTGACTTTCTCTTTCCCATGGTTTCCTTTGTTCTTGTGTTTCTTTGAGCCAGAAGGCTCTTCATGCTGTTGATTTTGAAGTTTAGGATTTGGAGCTTCAAATTTAGTTTTTGTATTCTTCTACTGCTTTCCTTTACCCTTTGAATCCTTGGGCCCTCGAGAAAGAAGGGATTGATCATGGGAGGATTTGATGATCTCCATATGGACAAGCTTATCATGCTCTTTTGTTAGGGACTCAATGAAGGCATTGAGTGTAGGCATCTTCCATCCTAGGGTTGTGAGCTTCCCATCACGGAAAGTAGAAACAAATGCTGAATAGTTGGCTCCAATATTTGAGATAATGGAGAGGAGTATCTCATCATCCTCCTTCTTCACCTCACATTGCTTCAATAGAAGTACTAGATGATTGATTTTTTTGAAAAATTCATTCAAGGTCTCGAAATTGCCAGGTTGAAGGGACATCAACTCGTTTTCAAGCTGATAAACCCTCAAATCATTATGTTTTCCATATAGGGAGGCAAGGTGGTCCCAAATATCTTTTGGATTCTTCAATCCCAAGAGCTGGAATAGAAAATATTTGGAGATAGAAAGACACAAGAAACCGTAGGCTTCATCCATCTTGTTCCAAAATCTATCCTTATCTAGAGCATGATTAGGCTCTTCTTCTGTATCCATAGTGACCCGATAGAGTCCTCTGGAACGTACCTAGATATAAATGTCTCCTTTACAATGGTGATAGTTGAAAGGAGTCAAAATATCTAAGGAATAATCCATATCAAATTGTTGAGCGAATGCAGTGAACCTATAAAAACCTGTAATCAACACAAAAGCTCAACGTAAGGTTGAACAACCTACATATTCCAGGTTTCATCACACCCAACATAATTGATTAATCAAGCTTGATCGACAATTCCTTTACTTGGGGTATTAAGTGGTAAAAATTCGGCTTCTAGTGGAGTGCTGGAATTTGAGCTTTTGCTCAATTTGCATGCCAAATCTGACAAAGATCATGTTCTCATGAAGAATGAGCTTCGTCCATCCATGAGCCCTGATACAATATTAATTATTTCCCAGTAATCTAGGGACTAAACACAGTCTTACAAGTGATTCAATACAAATTAGACATCAAATGGTGTAATGGTACTGCAATAAGGAGGTAATTCGAATTGCATGGATGGGTGTAGGTTAACTGAATGTCAGCCACAATCAACACACTTAGTTAACCACTGATCTGATCCATAAATGACTCTCACACTAAGTCCTAACTGAATTGGAGTGCAATAAATGACCGAGTCTAACTGAAAGTGACTCATCACATGTAACTACATGTCCACCTCAAGGAGGTAGTGCTTCCATAACTCCAAGTCGCTCCAATGGAGTTAACTGAAGTGGCACTTGTCATCAGAAGTGGTTGTAAGTGCTAGTTTTGACTCCAATTCATAAATATTAGCCAAAAATAGACAAATAATAGATGCAGGCTCCTTCACAACTCAACTTAACTAATTATTAGGAGAAACAACAATCAATTAGCAATTAGGTGCACTTATGACACTCAGTTCACCCCAGAATTGCTCCCCGATCAAAGGAGGAAGCCTAGTTAGCCTCTCTGATTAAAAGAGGAAGCCTAGATAACCTCCTTAATTGAAGGTGAAGGATTAGTTGGCCTCCTTTATTGAACTAAGGTGTGTGTGTGCTCATGTTGATGTCATAGTGTGCTCATTTGATGCCAAGTAAGTCATATAAACTTAGGATAGCGGGTAAATAGACCAAAATTGACCAAATAAGTGTGCATGTTGGGTAAATGACTCCAACACTACCTAGATTCAAATCTTTCAAGCCCAAGGTTTGAAGTGAAACACATGCTTTTGTATGTAAAAATTGTCATTTTTTAAGTCTGTAACTGTGTTGACCCAATTCCATACGTAATAACTTAATAATCATTATTTTGTATGCTTGAATGATGCAAAATTTCTTTGAATATCTTCATTGTAAAGCAATAACAACTTCTTAAAGGGTTACTAGCTCAATGGTAGAGTACCTTCCTAATTATAGGCAAGAGGTTGGTGGTTCGATTCCTACATTCCTTATCATAAATTTGTGACTACAAAAATGGCTAAATTCGCATATATACGACTATTAGTAGCTAATTTCATGTATCTTAGTCCTATTTATATTAGTCATTAATATGTTATCATCTAGTAGTTTATTTAGTCATATGTTTGGTCATTAATTGTTGCAATCAATGACTAAATCAGTGACTAAATACGTGACTAAATCAGTGACTAAATTTGTGACTAAATCATTGACTATCAATGACTAAATCAATGACTAATAAGTCAAGCTATTAATCACTAAGTGAAATACGACTAATTTTGTCAAGCTATAATATAGTGGAAATTAGCTACTATTAGTCGCTGACTCAAAAATAGTTGTTTATAGCTTGATTTTAGTCATTAATTTCTCATTTTGTACTAGTGAACATAATAGTTTACAATATTTTACTTGCCATTCATTCACCACATGAAAATAAAAGTGGGAGCAAATTAAAATTAAAATTGGTTGAGTATGAAAAACTCGCGTTTAAATCCTTTGCTAGTGTGAAATATTTAAAAAACCAAATTTATCTAATTACAGTTAAATAGAAATTATAAAAAAATGAGATTATAATTATCTTAATCTTAGTTCAAGCTAATTAAAGGTTTACTGGTACACTTTTACATTAGTTATTATTATTTGTATTTATGTTTTCTAAATACTATAAAGATAGTTCTATATTATCATAATTTTATAATCCAAATTTATAGGAATCCTATAGTCTATCTTGTGTGTCCTTCAACCTATACTTGTACCATCATAATTTTTCTTTCCATTTGTGCTCTTCTGCAAGTATAATGAAAACAACCTTTCCTTAGTTTTGTTGATTACTTGTTGGTGACTTTCCTTATTGATGGTGCCTAAATAAAAAAGATCATCTTGTTTCATTCCACCGAATAGATCCAATTTTAATTACATAAATACATATGTATTGATGAGCACATCATCTGGTATGGAATCAGCAATATGCTCTGCCTCCAAATTGGTAGACAAACAGATTTAACCTATATTTCTTAAATATAGCTTTGTAGGATAGTAGGAAGGACTTTGTGGTGATATTTTCACATGTGAAGGAGATTCAAGGAGATGCAAGGACAACAATCAAGGAACTCCATCAAACTTCAAGGCTAGAAGACGTATTATCCTCTGTTCCTCCCCTTCTCAAACTACATGAAAGAAAGTTTAAGATCTTAGGATTATTGTGATAATTGATTTGTTTTCTATCAATTGGGAATCACCCACCCATATAAATAGGAGAGTAGGATATAGATTTAGTTGCAGAATACTCCACTAACAAGAGAAACTTTTAAATAATTCTTCATAAGTATTTGGAGGTATACTTAATGACCAAATCATTTATAGCCTACTCAAACACCACGTGGCATTACTCTAATTGATGTTTGAACATTTTCACCAAATGCATATTTTCTTGAACTTGCAGAAATGAAATTTTTTTGTCCCCTTTGAAAACTTGTTAGGACACATTGTTTTCCATGATGAAATCTTGGTATATCCAACAAATATTGTTGTTACAACAAAGATCGAGAAAGAGAATCCAAAACTTAATGACCTGGAACACTTGAAGCACCTACAAGAAAGGAATCAAAGGGATATCAAGAAGTAAATGAAAGGAAACCAAAAGAAATTGGAGACTTGTACACATAGCCTCTAAAGATACAGAAATTCAACATGGATGCATAAGGTAAACCAAAAATAGCAACCATATGAGACAATTGGGATGAGTATATGGTATCCAAATTCATATCCCTTCTGAAAGAATGTGAAGATTTTTTTGTATATTTTTACATAACTCAAAGGAATTTAGTGTGAATTGGGAAAGATGAAGATTGTGTTGAGAGCTTATGCTAAACTGGTGAAGAATTTCCCATATAGGTTGAACCCTAGAGTGAAAAAAAAAGTGAGCTTGGAAATAAATCAAATGTTGAACAGTGTCTTGTATTTTTTGTGGTTGAATATGACCATCGTGATTCAAACAAAGAAGGACACCAATGATATCAAAGTTTATGTTCAATATCGAATTTTTAATTTTGCATGTGTTCATGACCCATTTTGACACCCTTCAATGACGAACTCTTTGATCAAGTAGATGAAAATGAGGCATACTCTTTTGCATATGGGTTCTCAAGATATCACCAAGTTTGAATCATGGAGTAAGGTAAGAAGAATAACACGTTTACAAATGAATGGGGATCCTTTTCTAATAACGTTATGTCTTTTGGGTTGAAGAATGCACCTACATTCTTTTCAAGGACTGTGATAGTAGCTTTCAAATAATTTCTTCATAAATATTTGGAAGTGTACTTAGATGACTAGATGATTTATAGCCTACTCAAATACCATGTGGTTTTACCTCGATTGATGTTGGATTTTTGTCTCTAGATGCATATTTTCTTGAACTTGTAGAAATACATTTTCTACATACCCTTTGGATACTTGTTAGGACACATTGTTTGTAATGACAAATTTTTAGTAGATCGTGCAAAGATTGTTGTTATTGTAAATATTACGGCCCCTACTTTGTGAAGAAACTTCAAATAACTTTGGTTCATATAAGCTATTGTGTATGGTTTATTTGAAACTACACTTCTATTACAACCCCTTTAGAACAACTATTGAAGAAGGATGAAGCATTCAATTGGATTGTAAATTTTAAAAAGGATTTTTCAATACTAAAATAAAAAATGGTCAACGAGCACATAATTACATTTCTTGACTAGGTAAAATAATTTCATGTACACATTGATTCATCTCACATTTCCCATGTCACCATGTTATATAAACCAAGGGAGGGAGACATTGAACATCCTATCTACTTTTCTACAAAGAAATTATTTCAAGATTAGCATAACTACACGAGTATGGAAAGAAAAGGATAACTAACAATTATCTATGCCTTGCAAAATTTCAACCACTACTTGTTGGGAGGACACTTCAATTTTTTTACAAATCATTTATCCCTCAAGTACCTAGTGAAAAAACACGAGTTATAAGGATGGATTTGCATATGGATTCTGTTATTTCAGGAAATTTATTTTGATGTAATTGTCAAGCTAGGAAATTACAATCATGGGTCTAATCAACTGCTGAGATTGGAAAATAGGAAGTTGAAGGACTGATTGATTATTAGCAACCATGTGCATCATTGTTCAAGAATGAGTCCATTCCATATAACTTATAATATATTGTGTTGTTTCTAACAACTGGGAAAGAACTAGATGAATTTATCACTTCTCAAAAACGTCACTTAGTTGTATGATCTATGAAATACCAATTGATTGTGGGATAACTATACAAAATGAGCACAAATGGGATTTTACACCACTACATCTTGGATCATGAAAGGCGTGATATCTTATGTGAAACCACACTAGTGTCATGGGTGATCATGTTGGTAGAGAAGAGACTAGAATAAATATTATTGAAGATATATTATGGTGGACAATGGTGTTTAAATATTCTAAATATTATGCCAAATAATGTGACATTTTCCAATGAGTTGGTAATAATTCTCAGTTGGATGAGTAACCACTCCGCCTTGCATATGCATTATATCCATTTGAAAACTAGGCAGTTGATTTCATTAGCCCCATCAATCCTCCTACAAAACACTCAAAATACTGCTACATCATATCGTAATAGAATATCTAATGAAATGTTCTAAAGAAGCACCAATACATGATGTCTATGTAGAGACAACATGGGATAAGACAAAACATTTTTTCACTTTGCACTAGCCTAGTACACTATTCCAAATTCCTTCTTTCCTGTCACTTTGATGGGATAATAATGAGGAAGAAAGCTCCCCATCCCCACCTGGTATATCTTGTGATATTAGATGGGGACCTCTATCCTTATATGAGCCTGAATTTCTATATCTTACCCAAAAATAACAACCTAGGGGCCCTTTCGCACCTAATTAATGATCCAATACAAACCCCAATTATTCGATGCCTGGATGTCCCAACATGACACTATGTGAAAAATATTGATCATCTCATATAAGTTGATTCCTATACAACCTTTCCCATACAAAATCCCTAATCACTATATGGGAAAAAAGAAAATACAAAATATATGAATGATACGATTGCATATGATACATGGAGTTCAGTGCAAATATAACCTAAGAGCCCAATGTTTTTTACTTGGATAAGAGATAACCCTAGTGCTCATGTAGAGACTCTATTCTTATCCCCCTTAATGCTATGGAAAAATAATACATCTTCACTTATTCCGTAAGGAGGCTGGTCTCTTTTTGAAAAAGAGATTAACAATGTTTCGAGCATGATGACACTAAGAAAGGTCTTACAAGGACTGAATATTTTGAATACCAAGTTGTACCAGGTGGACTTGATCACTATAACGACACAACCATGAGTTGAGAAGCATTACTTGAAAGTAATGTAAAAAAAACTATTGGCTATATAGGATGCACTACAATCTTCTTGATACAAAGTTAATGTTAGAAAAACATGATGGAAAAATAATAACATAAAACAAGATGCATAAATAAAACACACAAACACAATACAAGAGAGAAACAAATATACGTGGTTCACCCAATATAGGCTACGTCCACACAAAATTTGCAAGTCCTTTATTTTATATCATCCAACAAAATGAAGGATCCATACAACCTGCATCACATCCGCTTTAGCTTCCTCTTCACTCTCTCATAGTATCGTATTTCACAATACAATAGATGATCGCAATATAGTTCCTAATACAAAATATGGTTTCCTTATAGGGATAAAATTCCTAACATAACTTCTACCATCATATCTAAGATCTAATGAACAGTTCAGATTGACTACAAAATTACAACATTTTACAAGGAAAAATATTTCTTCCGGGGGCGCTGCCTCTGTACCCCTGCACCCTCTATTGGTGGGTGTGTAAATTCCAGCTACAAAGCATATAAAATTGGGGTATAAACATAGTTGAACAATAATATATCTAAATCAAGATGATAATCAGTTTCCAAACCAATAGTTAAATGACTTCTACCCAATAAAGATATTAACAAGAAAAAAGATTAGATGATGTCTTAGTCTTTGGATTCTTCATTTGAAGTGGTATCACAAGAATATGTGCAAGATTCAGGAATGAGATAAAGTGGAATCAAAGGCGATTCAACACTGGTGGTCAAGGCATGTGGGTTCCTTCATTTTTGGAAAGGACCATAGACACAAAAGGTTGTACAAAATCAGGCAGAGGCTATGGGAAATAATTAACAACCACGACTTTTTTTGTCGACCTTAATGACTATATAAAGAACAAAAGGAAGGAAAGGGAGAAGGTATGCATAAGAAATAGAAAGAAAGTAGTTGACGAACAGATGATTATAATATTAGAGTTATGGATAAATATAAGTTTTGGGATATGTAATTGAGTCATGGTTTTGTGGGTTTTGATGATGTATTTAGATTCATGACATGTCATTCCATGAATTATCAATTAAGCTGATAGAACTGCATGAATGAATTGTATCAAAATTCTACTATTGAATATTATTGAGATCCTTAAAAAAATTTGTATGCGATACATGATCATTTATATTATTTTCTTTATATATGTTGCATAACTTTGCTTTATGTATGGTTATGTATGTATGATAAATGTATATTGTAGTATTGTGAATGAATGGAACAATAATTGGTTCATCCTTATAGTTAACCCTCCTTGTCACAAACAAGTATAGGTTGTTCTTCAAGTGACGCCTTCTCCTTTGGGGGATTGAAAATCCCATCACACTAGACTATAAGGACCCCCATTTATTGGACCCTGCACAATAACCTTGATCTTCATTTCACACTGACACCCATTCCATTAGAATGAAGGCACACACCCTTGAGACACTCATTTCCTCCATGTTATTATAACATTCTTTATTATTTTCAGGATTTCAATTAACATGAAAAAATAAAAAAACATGCAAAAAACCAAAAAACCAAAAATGGGAAAAGAGAATCTATTTTTATTCCATAATGAAAGTGAAATCACAATAGTCAATCCTTTCCTCTCTTAAACAAAACAAATGTTTGCATCAATTACAATAAATTATGTTTATATCATTTTCCTTAAGAATTTGTACCATGATTATGAGTTTTTCTCCTATAATTGGTTATCATTCCAGAAACTATGGAGTATTCATAAATGCATCAGGTATTCCTGGATCTCATTGGTATTTCATTTCTTAAATCTTATGTTTCCTAGGTCCATTATGTGTCATGTTGTATGTTCTTGTTTAGTTAGTGAAATATCCTTCAATGAACTTTTTTTCTTTGTATAACAAAGATTCAAGAAATTATTTTTCACATTAATATTAACAGTACCAATAGATTCCATCCAAGGGTATCCCGAAACAACACTCACATAACTCATTTAAATAGCATAAAACACTAATTGTAACTGGTAATTTTCCATGGTAATCTTCAAATTATTAAAAAAATGAACATTTTCACCCTCAACATGTGTGTTTTGAATACGATTTTCCATAACTTGCAATCTTTGAAGTTTTTCATTTGGTCATGATTAAGCAAATACCACAGTCTAGTGATGTCTTCTTTTAAACTATTGGGAAACAATATCTCCAATTCTCTTGCCACAATAATTTTTTATAGCTTCATATTCTTCAATACTAGGACCATCATATTTTCCTATAAAACACTACATTATTTCGATTACTCCAACAATAGAAATATATTTTTAAACAAAATCACTTACTTTTGATGTGGAAAATTTAAAATGACCATAAATCCTTGATATATTTCTTAGAATCGCTAGTATTTCCACTGTTATGAAATGCCATAGTCATTCTCCATTGACTAGAGTTGGTTTGACTAAAATTTGGTCACTCTATCAAAAGATATCATCTATACAATGTGTGAAGCCACCATGGAAAACCATTAAAAAAAGTTGATTTTAAATTAGTGATAAATTTACTTATCAAAAACCGACTTGGATAGTCTGTTTGTGTCTTTACAAGAGGAAATCAAGTATGAAATTTATTTCTTCATATTATTTACAAAAAAAATTGGAAAGTGATTTGATTACCTCTATCCTCTTTTTTCCTTAAAAACTATACAAAAAAACTTCCAAATGTTTGGCCCAAGAATGTGTTATGATACCACTTGTTGTGATCTGAACCGACATATTGAATTGCAACGAATATATAGATCCCTTATACTTCAGAATTAACCAAAATACATTGACCATAATAATAACATTGAATATATAGAGAAATACCATCAAGGTAGGGTAATACCATCAATTACTCCTTATGGAGAGAATTACTCCACAAAATATACAAACTACAATACAATTCATCCCACTTATCTCATACAATGATAATAATTTATATTTATATTTTTTCATTAGTATTCTTAAGGGGCATATGCCAACTACCCTTATTATTATAGTATTTCCTCTAACTACCTAGTGGGCCTATTTATTACTCACCAACTACAAGTGAACATATTCCATAGTTATGGCCACATTACATACAATATCCTTGTGTGTGCCTCCCTAGGTACCCCATATGATCCTACCTAGAGACTTATCCATTTAAGACAATATCTCCAAAAAATATCCACAACTATATTGTGAAAAGAATTGGAAGAATGACACCTAAAAGATGTAGAAAAATATTTTTAAAAACTGAAGTATTTAGGAACCTAGATTTCTAGTTTATATTATTCCAACTATAGATCAACCAACTAGTTTCTAGGAAAGTATCAACCCAAATTTCCTCAAATTCAAATTTGAGAGTCCCCCAAAGGAAATTTGGGTAAATTCAAGATTGGACAAATCATTCGAAATGACAAGATAACCCACACATAGTGTATACCCAAAATATAGAAGAGTCCACAAATAAATTGGCATAAATAATGGCTCTTAATAAGTGATTAAATATGGATATAAATTATGAATTAAGCATTTGACCATAGAATTAGATTCCCAATTAATCATTAAGACAATTAGGAAATTTTGGCTAAGAATATTTCCAAATAACCCCCCTTCCAATTGGGGATTAACCCACCATCTTAGATATATCTTACGAATATGGTCATATTTCATAAAAATACAAAATAACACATACAATGGATGGAGAATAGGATATTTCTTTCAAAAACATCAAGGTAGAGGGTCAATAAATGGTATGGTACAAGGGTAAAGCTCATAGTAAATTGAACACCAGCTCAATACTTTGATTATTGTTATGCATAAACATGGATATAATCCAAACATAACAAACCATCGAAAAAATTATGCATCGACCATCCAAAAACACAAAGCAACAACTATAATTACTTTAAAAAATTGTCACCAGTGGGTGATCCATGCTCTTAAAAATACCAAAGAAGGAGGAATATTTCATTGTTATAAATGGAACAGTTGTGGTTAATGATTTCTAGGGAAATCATATATGTTAAAAATGGTTCCCTAATTAAAATAATTGGACTACGAGAATAACTTAATATATGTTAGCCATAGTAATTGTTTGGACTTTAATAATGCCAAATTCATCCATATTCTACTTTCACAATTACTACCACGGGTGGATACTATTGTAGCATTTGGATAATAATTTTAGCACATTTGGGGACAATGGTAACCTTGGGTATCATGTAACAATTATGTAAACAAGCATTGTCCATATTATTCAAAGATCATTCTCAATTAATGATAGTAAAGGTATCCCTTGTTGGCACAAAATTGAGACCAATTGTTTCCTCATGGGCCAACAAAGTGATTTCTATAGTCTAGTGTGTTGGAATTTTCAATCCCCCAAAGGGGAAGGTATCACCTAAAGCACAACCAAGACGGGTGTGTGATAGGGATTGGTTAACTACAAGGATACAATTATGAAAATTCTTATCAAACATATTCCAATAGTATTCATCTCATTATATCACACCATCATTCATCTCAAAATTCATAACATTATTCATCTCATAATATCACAACATTAACATATATATTACTCATAGCAAATAAAGAATAAGAACATGATAGAAAGATAGATTCAACACAAAAAATTGAGGGGCCCAAATAACATTCTTCATTATAACATATAAAATTCATTACATCATGCCTTTATGGCCTTATAATCACAGTGGAATTACCCATCATGGCATAAGAAAAACATATAAACAAAACAGAACTACCAAAAACCCAAATATAGTATGCTCTGTTGTGGATTTGTATGGATCTTTCCTTTGTTTCTCTACTTATTTTCTTGATCATTAACATGTATTGCATTAGTATCTCTCTTCTTATTTCCTTCCACTTCATTTTATACTTGTGGGGGTTGGTCTAAAATGGTTTCGGTCATTAGAAACTTTTCCATAACTCTTGCTCCTTTACCCCACGCTTCCTTTTATGGTCTCTTTTTCCACCTTTTTTGATGTTCTCAAAATTCAAGGAGCCAATAAGAACTGAACATAAGTATTGAATCACCCTAAATTCAACTTTGTGGTGTTTCTAATCCTTACACATCCTATTCTACTATCTCCTCAAATGAAGGAGCCAACTCTAGTATTGAACAACATTGTTGTACAATTTCTGGTTCTAATCAACATTGGTTTTTAGTGCGTGAGTTGTGGATGAACCTTTTGTAGTACCATATATGTCCCAAAGTAGATCACAACTAATTTACTGACATTGGGGCCTACAAATTCATAATTGCTCCAATTTTCAAAGGATCTACCAGAACTCCATATTTGCAAACAATATTGCCCAACAAGTTTCCAAAGGTAACATAAAAATGCACTTCGACAAGTTAAAAAATATTCCCATTTGTATATAATTATCCTACATAATTCTAACAAGTGAAACGTGATCTTTGGGAAGCTTGTATGTTATCGAGTCGTTGAGATAGATTTCCAAGAAAATATGAAGGAATTCAAGGAAATTTGTGATAATTATCCTTGACAAAAGGGATATTATATTTTTCAGTCTGAATGGAATCACATTATAAGTAAATGATTCCCATTCTATAGTGAATGTGGTCTTCTTCTTATCTTCTTTAGTAATCCTACCCTTGTGGTATCTTGAAAATGCATCAGAAAATTAGTATGACTCATTTACTACTACTTGATCTAGCACTTCATCACTAAATGGTGTCAGGAATGGGTCATGGACACAAGCAACATTCAGACTACGATAATCAACATGTTATCTGATTTCCTCTATATTCTTTTTTCTATGTATTACAATAAGACGATCCAATTGGATTCATCAACTAAAAAAATCATACATATTCTTAACATGTGATCAATTTTGTTTTTTCACCTTTTGCTTCCCTCAGCGATTCAGTCTATACGATCGATGCTTAACAAGTATTGTGGATGGTTTCAACACAATATTTATTTCACCTATGCACATCCTCAAACATTTTTTGTTCATCCCAATAATCCCCAATGGATTCCATCTTCAGTTTATCTTTAGTACCAATGTTGACGTTCTAGAACTTGAGAGGATTAACATAGATTGATCTGATCTCTTCATGTTTTTTCTATCTTATTTCTTGGGATCATTTCAATTCCTTGATACATGAGACATGAATATGAGTGTCCCACATTTCATAAATTGTTCGTGAATAATGCTTCTTGAGCACCTAATAATGCTTCGATCACCATATCACTAGTCGTAGAAAAAGAAATGTATTGACATAATTTTGCATGCATCGTCTTCTAGTATCTAGTATGTCATCTTGTTTCTTTGTGTAGGTAGCAATATTTTGAAATAGGGTTGATATCATGAAATAATTGATGAGCCAAAAACTATCGATGTATCCCATCCAACTCCCACTAGTACTCACATAGGTCAATGTTATCATAGGGATTGGTCTCTCTCATGTATATGTATTTCACCATATTGGCATGCCTAAATGGTTTGAACCTAATCATTAATGCCAACTGACTTGTTTCTTAACCTGGCATGTAATATTTGTGTGTCTCCCACCATCTTGCTGGAGTCCATTTGAGTGTTGTATCCAAAACATCCATGCGATATTCCTCTGTGTGGTTGAATATATTAAACCCACTCATAACTTAGGATAAAATAATTAATCATTATTTGATGAACTATTCACCCACTAGCTTAATTAGTTGGCATCCACTTGCACCTTAAAGTCAATACATTCCATCTATATCCTAGGAATGATTTATTTCTAATTCTGGGTTGATATTGACCACCTTTTGACCATCCAGAAATAGTATACAACACTTTACAACAGGTTTTGCTTTATTCTGCTTTTCTATGGATAGGGTAAATCTAGTCAAACTAGGAAACTAGGTGCTCTTTTTTCCAACCTATCCTTCATGATTTTTCCTCCATTTTCTAGGATTAGGATGTTTTTTCCATCTCCTTAACAATTCACTCATGATTTTTCCAACTCGTGAGGTCCCTGATAGATTTGAGAAGTGCTTTCGCCACCTATGGGGGTTTGCTATATTTTGGTAATTCAACCTTTTTAAGATTTATGAGTTTTATCCATACAATTCAATTTTAATATGAGGGATGTACTATTTATGTACAATATTATTCACCATTATTCAATGGAAGGATACACACCAATATTCATCTCTTCATTCATGTGATTCAGTCTCTTTTCTTCTCTCTATTTTTCCTGTGTATGCTTGTGATAATTCTTAGTAGCAAGATCTATTTCCAGTGCTTTTTCTTATCATCATTTATCATAGAATTGATCTATTATTTATACATGTTATAATATCAGAAAGTTTGATCAAGTTCTATAGAGTTGAGGAGCACTTCCAGTTAAGAAGATAAGAAGAAGACCACAAGATTTTCTAAAGAAGATCAAGTTGTCTAGCTTACAAGATTTTCTCCTAGTTTGTTTTGCAGGTTGCAGAGGGTTTCTTCTTGAGCACATCAATTCAGAAATATGGATTCTCCTTTATCAATAATTCTTACTCCCTTCAACTACCACGAATGGAAAGCCAAAACATCCATTCTACTGCGCAGTAGAGGATTGTACAAAGTTATTGTAGCTTTGGAGAATGAGCCCAATGCTGTGATTAAGAAAGCTAAGTGGAACAATAGGTTGGATGAAGCCTATGAATTTCTTTGGCTCTCCATTTATCCTGATATACTCTTTCATATAGATTGTTTGACCACTCCAAACCAAGTATGGACTCAACTGGAGTCTCTCTTTGGAGTTCAAGATGAGCTAAGAGCGCATCAATTGGAGATTGAGTTATTCTCACTGAGGCCAAGAAATTTCGAATATATTGAGGGTTTATTCACCAAGTTCAAATCTCTTGTTCTAATTCTCAAGAAATGTGGGATTCAGAAAGAATATTATAAATTAATCCTTTCCATTATTTCAAAATTGGGTCCTGATTACTCAGTTTTTGCGTCTACTTTTCATGCTACTATGCTTGTTGTTCCTAAGTGGAAATTCCTTCTTTAAATTCTTTCTTGATTCACTAACAAAGGAGAAACATAAATTGATCCATATGGGTGTCCTTAATTATCCCAAGAGCAACGATCATTCTCACTTGGTTCAAGGAAAAAATATTGTCAAATCCAAAGAAAAGCAAATTGTGAAGAAGCCAAAGTCAGAAATTGAAGATGAAGATTCTTATGAAGATTTAATGAAGAAAGTTAAGAAGAAAGGGAGAAACTCCAAGTGTTATTATTGCAGAAAGAGTTTTCATTCATAGAAGAATTGTTTCAAGAATAATATGTACATCATGTCTCAGATTCTTGAGAAGCACAATATCGAAGTTCCAGAAGAACTAGAAAAGCATGTTGACTCCTCAGAACAATGTCAATCTGCGCAATTCCAAGGTGATATAACTTATTCTTTGAGTGCCATATTTCTATCCCTTCCTCATGTCTCTGATATATATTTATTCTATGATATATCAGAATCAGAAATATCATATCCTTTCTTTGATGATCCTTCTCTCAGTCTACTAGATTCATCTCCCAAACATTGTGATTTTTCACTAGATATTGACTTGTCTTTTAGCAGCTCTTCCTCACAAGCTTGTATATCCGATTTAGAATATTGTTTGAAATATGATATGCATGCCATGATGCATATCATACCACCATCCATACCACCTACCATACCTCTGAATAACCCTAAGACTATACAAATCCCAAGTTCACTAGTTGATTCCTCATTGGTCTCTTATGCAGTGATATTTATCTTACATAGTTTGAAGTTTTTCCTATCTTTCAGTGGTTGGTTATCCATGTCCTTAGTCATATTTGGACTGATATTAAACATGTTTGGATATTTTATAAACACTTATGGTTCAGATCTTATGCCCATCCATCATTCAGATTTTTACACCTATCAGTTTTCCCCAGTTGCTCATAATTTTCCTAGTATAGCCCTATATCCTCATGGAGCCACTGAAGCCTTTGTCCTTGATTTTCCATATGCTAATATTTCTGATATATCAGAGTTTTATCATCCTAATATCAGATCTATACAGGTTCTACATCATATTGGAATATTGAAATGTGATTCACATCATAATTTTGCAGCTATTCAGGGAATTGGGTGTGAAATAAATTGTCATAATTTGTGTACTCTTTGGGAAGGAGTGTGCACATATCTCTTTTCCATTTCAGATTATGTTTGCATGTCAGAGTTTGATAGCAGCAATAATAATTCATATAATGCTCCTACTTGCACCTTAAATTCAATACATGCCATCTATATCCTAGGAATGATTTATTTCTAGTTTTGGGTTGATCTTGACCACCTTTTGACCATCCAGAATTAGTATACAGCAGATTCTGCTTTATTCTGCTTTTTCTGATTTTTCTATGGATAAGGTAAAGCTATTCAAACTAGGAAAATGGGTGTTTTTGTTTCCAACTCATCCTTCATGAATTCTCCTCAATTTTCTAGGATTATCATGTTTTTTCCATCTTGTTATAGCTGATTTCACCACTCCAGGTGAATCACACTTTGTATGGCCTTCCCTTGTCCCATTGCAGACTCCTTAGACCCCTTGGACCATTTTTTGTCCTTTAATGTTTCCCTGACCATCCCTAAAAACATGTGAAAAATGATACATGCGACTTTTAAACCTATAATCGCGTATATACGCGGGTTTGACCACTAAAACCGCGTACATCGGGATGCGTACAAAATCCAAATCCTTTTGGAGTTTTCCTTGACATGGATCTGACTCACTTGACTCCTAGCCTTCCCTATGCCTTGAGATTGCTCAGATTCGACCTTTCATTACCCCTTTGAAAAGCTATATAAGGAACTCCTTGGTACATTGAAGGCATAAGAGAGAATTGAGAGCAAGGAAACTATAGTCCATTGTTGTCGAAACTTATGCTTGAGTCTGCATCCCTTTGTCCCTTGGAGCACTTTTGTGTTCTTCCCAAGCTTTCCTTTTGCTTGTGAGCTTGCTATTGAGAGATGGAGGATTGAAGTGGTGGAGGCCCAAGTGGGGGATTTAGTTTCTCCGGTTCGCAAACGTGGCAACAGAGGTTGTATCTTGTAATCTCTAATTTATATTAATGGAAATATCTTTTCCTGTCCAATAATGTGTGTTTGAATGAATATTTTATCCATGGGATTATGTTAAACGCTTATACATTATTGATTATATATGCTAGAATAGATCTAACACCATGATATATATAATGCTTGTATTGTTTACTTGTTGTTGAGGAAGTAATCTATCAATTCAAGCTAAAGTTGGAAAGCTCAACGGAAATCTACTTCAACCGTCCGGAATAAGGTACGAGGTCTGATCCTTTAGTGTTAGACATTTAATTTCTATTGCATATTGGAAAGGATTGATTTCTGGAGTCAAGCTGTCTGTTGTGGTACCCCAAGCCATAGGAATTTCTCTCCATAATAGAATTGGCGACTCCGTTGGGGAGTTCCTAGTAGTTGTCCTTTTGGGGTTGTTCTATCGGCATTCAATGAATTTGAATTGCTCTTTTTCTCTTGTTTCTGTGTCGGGTATGGGGGGAATGTTTGCCTGGTAGTGTCTGATTGGTGTGAATTTTTTCTCGGTCTGTCTGTTTACCTTGATTTTTTGGCACCTTTCTTCCTGTATGCAAGTTTTTAACTCACAGTCGCTTATACACACGGGTTTCTCGGCGATTTCTGCGTATACACGCGGGTTTACTGTGAACAGTCATGTATGCCCTTAGTTTTGCCTTTTTGTGGAAGTTAAGTGGTTGCTAGGTGAAATTTGATGTTTGTTGAGTCTCCTTTGGCACTATTTGAGTCTGTTTATACCTATGTTTCTGACCAGAGATGTTTTTTTTAGGCTAAATTTTTTTTTTAAGAAGGTTCTTGTCATGGCATTTTTCGATTTTTTGTTTGATATTAGTGTATTAGATTTATTTTACCATAGTGCTTTGCTTGAGTGTTGTTTTAGTGTGCTTGCAAGGTCTAGGGGTTGTAGAATCATTCTTTTTCTTTTTGTATCTCATTTTATTTCAAAAAATCCAAAAACATTTGCTTATCATCATGCATTGAATTTTGCATTTTGCATTGTACTTGCACTAGATTTGATTTGGAGTATTAGTTAGGATTTCATATAGGAAAGCTTGCATTCATCATTTGAAGAAAAATTGTGCATTTCACGTAGTAGCATACCCTGTTTTCATGGACACAATGCATTTGCACTGATTGTTAGGTGTGCATTTTACTTCATGTTGTGTCATAACACCATTAGTTGCACGGCCATATCCCTCTTTTGAGTAATAAAGACAATTAAAATCAACGCTTAAATTAAAATGAACTACACTCTTTTCTTTTATAGGGTGCACCAACAAGCTTAGGTTTTAGGATCTTGGAATAGTTCATTGTGAGTAAATTCTCCAAGATCACTAAACAACAACATGTATGTGTCTGTCCAGGTGAGTGTGTGAAATCCTTGGTATAACCAGTCTTTCTCAGGATCCTCCTCTCAAAAGGGAGTTAAGCATGAGGTAGTGTGAGTGGTTATTGATTGGGACGACCCCTAGTCATAACTGAGTAGCACCAGAGATATTTCCAAGATTGTATTCGTATCTGGGGACTCTTTCGAGAGTTTCAGGCTTTGCTACCCTGCCCATACGGTCAATCCCGCCTGCGACTGTCCACCTGAGCATTGATTATATTGAGGTGACCTTAGTGGCCTTACCTAGGATATCGATTGGGTACTTTGTAGGGGTTATTCTACGGGTGTCCTGGCCAGGTGGTGGTCAGATACCATAGTCTCTTTATGCATTGAAGCTGAGGGCCACAATAATTGGTTACATACGTCCGCTTGTTGTGTATGGGAGTCTCAAGCCTCTCCTAGGTGAGACATACCTACTTCATTCGGGAGCTCACTTGTCCTTCCCTTGATTGTTTGCATTTGGATTTATATTTTATTAGTGATTGCTCTATGCATGATAGCTTGCCTAGGGTTTGCGTAAATAGAGAGTATTTTCTATTTTTTGAGTCATTGTGGATTCGGGTACAGTTCCTTGCCATTCTTGTCGTTTAGTAGGACTTCCACCTTCTACATCTCCCCCTCCTTTGGGAGAGAGACCTAGATAGTCTAGGAAGACTACTTCACACATTGATTCACACACCATGGGAGACCATATAGAAGGTATTCCTGAACCACCTTCTCCCATTCATGTAGACGATGGGGAGTTTACTCCTACTTACGATCCTTCACCCGACTTGGCTGAGTTAGGTCATGTGATTTCTGAGATAGGAACATTTGATGATAGACCTACTCACTCTAGGGTTGACTCCCCATTGACGCATTACCGGTATGGAATGCTGGAGGATGCCGAGACTCATTTTGAACCCACCAGCACTAGTTATGGTAGTTATGCTATGTCTGGTTTTCCCACGCATGATTTGGCATTTCATGTCGAATTTGAGTTCAAGCCTAACACTATGCCTGGGGGCACTCTCATTCCTTACCATGCGGAGAGGTTTGGGAGCACTAGTCACATTGCACCTTCCATCCCAGTGGTGGAA